>NKZD01002170.1:0-31119 GCA_002370635.1 Metschnikowia cerradonensis | reverse complement strand
TGATACTCTCTGATACTCTCTGATACTCTCTGATACTCTCTGATACTCTCTGATACTCTCTGATACTCTCTGATACTCTCTGATACTCTGTGATACTCTGTTATACTGTTAGGTCCAATATAGGTAGGGCTCCCATGAGGTATTATGAAGCCTATGCCGTTTGATCTTAAAAATGGCCATTCCAAAACACTTCCTTAACCACCATTGTACGAGATATCATGATAGCATGTGTTGAACTAGAAGAATCACCAATGTTGTTCTGGAGAAGAGTTTCGAAGCCATGTTTTCCCTTCAAAACACTAAAAAAGCACCTCAGCTTCCTTCTTTTGAGGAACAATCAACAAATACAAGTTTAGGTAATTAGAGTGTCAACAAGAATCTAACAGATACTCTTTACTCTATATTCTTTACTCTATACTCTATATTCTATATTCTATATTCTATGATACTAGTATAAATGCTCTGACACTACACTATACTGTGATGGTCTGTGGTAGTCTATACTCTTATACATGATCTTTCATGATAATACTAAACTAGGTTCCTATGGTCTGTGGTCTATAATTGTATGCTGTTAGATCCACTATAGGTAGGACACTACGTATAGAGGCATTATGAAGCTTTATTAAAGAACATAACCTATGCTCTATAAAGGTATACTCTATAAAGGTATACTCTATAAAGGTCTACTCTATAAATCTATGCTCTATAAATCTATGCTCTATAAATCTATGCTCTATAAATCTATGCTCTATAAATCTATGCTCTATAAATCTATGCTCTATGATGGTATACTCTGTTACACTCTTGTTGTGACGTTAAGTACTAAGTTATCTTTATTCATTGATGATTCTTCAAAAGAAGGAACCTCAGCTATTTTTTTAGTGTTTTCAAGAGAAGGCGTGGTTGCGGAAACAACTTCTTAGCGATCATTGTTCTAACTCACCTCAGGCCATCCTGGTACCCCTTACAATGAACGCTGGTAGAAATCTGAGTAGAAATCTGAGTAGTAAGCCCTTAACAAAAATGTCAGTGTTAGTGTCGGGCAGAGAGGCTTCATAATACCACAATATGGAGATCACTACCTATGATGGATCTGACATATTCCATGACACTAACTCTCATGCTATGTCATATGCACTAGATTGTAATACTATATGATACTCTACACACACTATACCACCATACCAGGATACTGTACTCTATAGCACTCTATACTCTATACCCTATGAAATTCCATACTCTATGACATTCTATACTCTATGAAATTCTATACTCTATGACATTCTATACTCTATGACATTCTATACTCTATACACCATGCTATAATACTCTAAAGCCCTGCCACTACAGTATACTGATACTACTACTGACTGACACAATACTGTATAATACTGTATGATACTGTATGGTGCACTATACACTATACTGATACTGACTGATACTCTATGGTCTATGCTATGATGCTGTGCCTTGATTACACAGAATACGGATACAGTACTATATGATACCCTATGCTCTATGATACTCCATGATCTGTACTTTATGATCTATGATATTCTAGATTCTGTATGACTTCATGGTCTGATATTCTAGATTCTGTATTACTCTATGGTCTGATACTCTGGATTCTGTGATTCTATAGCCTGATACTCTGAGTCCTGTGATTCTATGATCTCTGTAATCTATGGCTAATACTCTTAAACGATTCTACTACGGACTTGAAACTATACTTTATACAATACTCTAATCAACTCGATCTTGGTAATTATACATGATATTAAATCTGACATAGATTACAGTATAAATTGAAGAACGCTCGAGGTCGTGCACAGGTATTAAATCGGAGGACAGGCATTATTGGGGCTGCCCAGCTGATGGAGGAGTGCATTATACCACATTTTAATACAACTTCACGCGTGTAGCACTTAAGCCTGGGACGTGGCGGGGACACCCACTCTAGCGGTGGAGCGCGAGCCTCCAAACAATCCTCCTCTGAAGATGGAGATGATGGTGAACACACCAGAGGCCAAGAAGATAAAGAAGGAGAAGTAGAGGAAGGCCACGGAGGTCTGGGCCTTTCTGCATCTGCCAGTGGAGCCTTGAGCAATCTTGTTGCCATTGATGTACGACTCATTGTTGCAAGAGTGGACTCTGATACCGGCGGCAATGGCGGTGGCGGCGGCAAACGTGAACACGATGTTCAAGAAGTCGAAGATGGCCAACACCACAGGCCATGCAAAGGCAGCGAAGAAGTACGCCAAGATACCATAGAAACTGGAGGTCAAGATGGCAAATGCGGCAGCAAAAATGGCAAAGTTAACCTGGGGATTTTGCTGGAAGTTGGTGGAGGCGGCAAGCGAGCCGGTGATACCGAGAATGATCACCAAGAACACAAAGTTCACTGCTCTTAAGATAGTGTCACCAATGGCCAACATTGTTTTTTTTACTTGTTTTGGATTTGTTTGACGGGAATTGACGGAGGGGGCGGAGCGGGGCGGTTTCTAAAGAATTGCAACTGCGACGACAACTGTAAGGGTTGAGGAGTAAGGAGGCAGAAGAAAGAAAACGAGGCTCGTTAGTAAGGAGATGAAGAAAAAACCAGGTCGGGAAAACGGCAATGCAATTTAGGTTATATATGTGCGTTTCCAGAAACACACCACAGCAAGTGAATTTTAGGGACATCCCGCTGCGCTGTGCATGGGCGGCCTGCATACATGCTGTTTTGCTTTGCCCTGAAACGGGGCATGCCTGACTTCCGAGGGTGCATTGTGCAGGCCGCACATATCCCATGCCTGCTATCCCTCCCAGTTGTGCTCGGCTTCACTGCTCATACCGCCGCCTGCTGTTGGAAGTACTTGCGCACGCTATCGGTATTTGCAACCTGGGCAGGCGTTTCACCGGCTGCGTTTTCTACTGTAGCATCTGCCCCAAGCTGGGTTAACAAAACCCCTACATCCCCAAGCCCTTCGGCCAATGCATGGTGGAGGGGCGTCCAACCATCATTGTCTTTGGCGTTGATGTTAGCCTTGGCTTCCACAAGCATTCGGATTATGGGCTGGTTCCCCACGGATGCTGCCCTGTGGAGCGCCGTGTATCCTTTCTTATCCTTGGTGCGGACCGAACACTTGTACACTTCAAGGAGCAGTTTGACAAGATCCACATGGCTTTTGCTGGTGGCCAAATGAAGACACGTGGCACCGGTGCCGGTTTGGAGATCGATACCTGGTTTGGGGTCGTGCGCCATCAACAAGCCCAAGACGGCTTCGTTGCCAACAGCACATGCTATGTGTACGGGTGTCCAGCCACTATCATCGACCAATTCGTCAATATCGCCTTTTATATATGGGAGAAGAATCTTGACAATGTGTTCGTGATTCATGCTGCAGGCCCAGTGGAGTGGTGTACGGGCGTCTTCATCCTTTAAGACCGCTACCTTGGGATCCTGGTCAAGAAGGCTCTGGATCACTGCAGCCTGGTTATCTCTTGCAGCCTCATGGGCAGCAAACTTGGTCATGAATAAAGAGAAGTTAGGAATGATCTGGTTTCAGAGATGTTTCAGATTTCTTAAATTCAGATTGATGTTTGTGTTGATGTTTCAGAGTTTGATGTTGATGTTTCAGAGTTGATGAAGGTTAGGTGAGGTAGGGAGGTGAGGAGGTGGGAGGTATGGGTTTGTTGGTGCATGTCTCAGAAGCTTTGGTGAGAGTAGTGCAGGTCAAGACCCGTGCACCACTCCAGCAAGCAGCAGCAGCAGCATCAGCAAGCAAGCAAGTACGAGGAACTGAAGGTGCACGGCTGGAATTCCAAAGAGGCCGAAGGAAAAAGCGGCCCGGCAAGAGGCTGCGTCAAAAAGTACGGCTGGAACCCCTAAAGCGGCATTCGGCCCCGATGCCAGCACCCGCCGTGCCTAGATGCTTTTGTGGAGGGTGAGTGATTTTAACCTGTTTGGTTAAATTGCCATTGGCAACCGAGACATCCGCAAGGAAGCGAGTTCCGGTCCCGCAAGGATGCGAACTTGGTGTCTTTGTGCAGGAGAAGTGCGAGTTCCGGTCCCGCAAAGATGCGAGTTCCGGTGCCCCCCGATGCATAAGCCGTACGAGTTCCGGGGGCAAGTCACTCATCTTTCATTTGCATGCGCACTACGTCATGATGCAAATGGTCTCGTGCCCGGGGCCGAATACTCCTGGCGGCGCTGTCAGGCCGTTCATCCCGGAGACTCATGACCATGGCCAATATCGACTGTGCTTTCGGTTCCCTCGGAAACCCTCGTCGTTCTCCACTTGCTTGTCCTCGCACCCCTCGTACCCATTCTTAGCAATCACTGTGCGGCCGCTGGGACGCATGCGCGCCTCCTAATCGGGCATGTTCTATCCCAAAGTGTACGTCTTTATTATGCTGGAATGCGGCGGTAATGGCAACTTCTTAAACATGCTAATGTTAACGTTTACCGACACCCGAAAAACCGGATCACTTGGTGGAAAAAACAACTCGGGGAAGGCCCAGGCGTCTATTACTAGTGCACCTTTACTAGTCCCATGACCTTGTGTTTCTAACCCAGTGTCAGTACCAATACTGTTAGTCACTCATTCTCAGTACTAATGGTCAGTACTAATAATCAGCCAATGGTCATCCATTAATACTAATAGTCAGCCAATTGATCAATAGTCAGTACTAATAGTCAGGACCAATATTGGTGGCACTAATTCCAGTACTAATTCCAGTACTCATTCTAGTACTAATTTCATTATCAATTGCTGGTACTATATATTGATAGAGCCAATGCTCATAACCAATATTCTCAGAGCTAATTCTCAGTACCAATGGGCCTAGTACCATTAGGTCTAGTGCCAGATTTATTACTATCAATTTTGATACAGACCAAGAGAAAGGTAATAGAATGTATATACTAGCCAATAGTCAACCAATAGTCAACCAATAGTCAATGGAAATGGAACTCTAAATAACCTTACCAACATAGTGTACCATACTAGCTATACTCTACCGTTACGCTATTGTAGTTGCTCGTAACAAATTCTAATACACCGACCGATATAGTGGTGATTACGAGTGCAGACATTCACTGGTAACCGAAGATGACAATACACCAAGAAATCCTAGTAAAGCATAACCCATTACTATAGAGAATCCTACTTCATCATAAACCATTACTATAAGGAATCCTAGTGGATCATAATTCATTACTATAAGAAATTAGTCTACTCCAGTACTAGTAAATAGTGGGTCTATCCATAGCTCGACAAGACACAAGACGTCATGCTTACAATTGTTTGTTCATCTCTGGTTCGGGAACTATGTAGACTCTACAGAGCATGAAAATGGAAGGTCTACGACGTTCTTCCCAAAACAAAATTTCATACCAGATAATTAGAAACTAAAAAGAGGTCTGTGCCACTTATTTCATTACTGTATATCAGAATGGCCATTATCAGTACCCAGTATTGATAGTATTCTCATAAATTGTCAGTCAATTTTCAGTCAATTTTCAGTAAATGAAAGTAAATTAAAGTAAATTTAAAATACAAATATTGTCATTTTGTGTCACATTGATATACTACTACACTACTACTCTATTGTTATGATCTTTAATAACGTTTATTGACCTAAACTTGTATTCGTTGATGGTCCCTCTTCTTGAGGGACTGAGACAGCTTATATAACTTGAGAGAAATCGTGACATCGAAAAACTCTCTTGTAGAACAATGATGATGATTGTTCTGGCATATTCGAAAATCAAGGTACTTTGTACGTTGATGGCCAGTGGCCAGAAATGGCGTTTGCAATATCCATTATCCATTGTTAGGATCGGACATCATAGGCTTCAAAATATTTCTATTCGTAGTGTCCAACATATAGTGGATCTAATATCTATAATACTACACTAATACTCTATACTAGTACACTACTACTCTATACTAGTACACTATACTACTACAATAATACACTACTACTATAGAAACTCCAATCAAGTTGGAGATTTGGAACTCCACAAGCATCCTTAACTAATTCCAACCAGTTATATGGGAATGTATGTGAGGATGATCATGTGCTTGGGGAGAAGTTCATCCGGGTATGGCACGTGGTGTGGGTCTGGAATTTTTATTGATATCAGTTGGAGCTCCATGTGTTTATTTCTAGTGTTAATCGTGTGTCACTGGTGCAAATTACGGTAGTTTCAAGTATTGGTCAAAGTGTCGATGTCAGACCAATTTAAGACCAGTGTCAGACCAATGTCAGACCAATGCCAAACCAATGCCAAAGCAGTGTCCATACTAATGTCTGTACCAATATTCAACAAGTACCGATACTCTCTACTACTCCATTACTCAGTGTACAGAATCAACTGCTCAGTAGATCCACTATGGTTCAGTACCCATAAAATTATCAGAGCCTCACTGCTGGAACCAGCAAATACAGACAATACAGACAATACGGACAGGAGGAGTAAGTACCAGACCATCAACAAAAATTAGCAGGTCTAAATACTGGGTGAATATAATATAACAGTACGACAGTATGACAGTATGACAGTATTACTGTTAGATCCACCATAGGTAGTGCTCTACCTATTGAGGTATTTTAAGCCTACGCTGTCTAATCCTAACAATGGCCATTCCACTGTGTCACACCTCCACCATCATTGCTCAAGGTACCAGGATGGAATATGGAGAGTTTTCCCCCTCTGCACCTAGCAACACCCGTTGACTAGGAAACGCCGTCGTCAAATACTTAAATAGCTCAGATTCCTCCTTCTGAGGAATCATCAACAAAAAAACATACTAAACAGAGTACCTGACGTAACAACAAGAATCTAACAATAACAGTATGACAGTATGAGATAACGAGTATGCATATTTGACATACAGAGGTGATTAGTGCTCTGATAGTACTAAATCCAAGATCCCAAATACTTATTTCAAGATTAGAAATACCCCACTTTCTAATTTATTACTACTGCTACTAGTACTACTCTATAATACTATAGTACTACTCTATAATACTCTATAATACTCTATACTACTATACTACTATACTACTATACTACTATACTACTATACTACTATACTACTATACTACTAGTACTACTACTATACTAGTACTATACTAGTACTATACTACTAGTACTACTAGTACTAGTACTAGTACTATACTAGTACTATACTAGTACTATACTACTATACTACTAGTACTACTACTACTCTATACTATTGTACTGCAATGCTGTACTAATCCTACTGTTGTGAGATCCACCATAGGTAGTGATCTACCTATTGAGATATTTCGAAGCCTCGCCGTTCAACCCTAACAATGACCATTGGAAATCGTAACCACATACCATTTGACAGTATCAGTTGGTTCAACGACCAAGAATAATCACCGCTATTGTCCAGGTGAAGAATTTTATCTCAAGCACCTAGGAACGACCAGCTGACTAGGCAATGCCGTTTTTCAACTACTTAAGTAGCCCGATTTCTCCCTCTGGAGAACCATAGGCGAGTGAACATAGTAAGCAGAGTACCTGGTGTAACAACACGAATCTACATATTGTCCTAGTACTACTTCCTAATACTACTCTCCTAATACTACCGTCATAATTATTTGAACTATCACTCTACTGTACTCCTTTAGTGACACTCCAAGTGTTGCTATATCAATATAACAAAACTAGACCTACAATCATTTTTATCGAGATTCTCAGCTCTCATGACCATAGATGAACTTGACGATCGCAGCCATTAACAGATCGTTTCCTATCAATTATTAGTCCTATATCAGTACCAGTCAACCAATCAACCAATCAACCAATCGACCAATCGACCAATCGACCAATCGACCAATCAACCAACCGATCAATCGACCAATTGTTATGCTAAACATTGTCAGTATCAAGTGGTGCCAATAAATTAGTAAGACTGATTTCAGTGCCAGTCAGCCAGATTAGCCATGATGGTATCAAGTCTTTTCTAGCACCAAGTCTTTTCTAGCACGATTGACTATTTAGTATAATGTCAGCCAATTTCACTGTCCATTGCCATTAGTACAATTGTCAGTATTGCCGAGTTTCTGTCTCGCATGTTCAATAAATACTCCTAATACAACTCAGTACCAAAAGTAGTCCCGCTTTTCAGTAGTGCCAGTTAACAGTACCCAGTAGTTCCAGTGGTGCAAAGTGTCAGCCAATAGTAAGTACTGAATCTTCAGTGCCCAATAATTTCAGCCACTGATAAGTAGTACCAATTGCCAGTACCAATCAGTACGTCATTGAGCAACAGATGAGGTAGATGGGAATCGAGGGCTTGCCCGAACAAAATGAGGTGATCAAGCCGTTCAGTTTCATTCAGAAAGCTGTACCACCATCATAATAAAATTGATGAGACTATCTTCATTTGCATAATCCTGCTGCTCGAAGACTAGAAGATATCATATGATACCTCCATTGACAAACAGTCTAGAACCCATCATCAGTACTAATTATCAGGAACAAAACTTAATACTAATAATTGTCAGTACCTCTTGTCAGTACCTCTTGGCAGTACGAGATTGTGGGTACCTGATAATTTCAGTCATACCATTGTCATTGCTAGATAATTCCAGCACCCAATAGTTGTCGCCAGGATAAATTATCAGTACCAATTGTTAATAGTGAATGATTTCAGTAACCGATTTTTCAATTTCAAATTGTCACTCATCCAATTGCCACTCTTGATGTTTGTTTCACCATGCTAAATATTTTCAGTGCCGATTGCCACTGACTCAATTTCAGCCAAATTGTCATTAGCACCGATTGTCAGTCCGAAATTTTTCATCATAAGTTTATCACTAGTAGTATATCAGTACCATTTGTCCGGCAAATTGGCATTGTTAAAGATATTCAGTAGTGCCAAACATCTGTCTTGGCATGTTCATATTTGTCAGTAGTACTAATGCAGTATCAATCGTCAGTACCGAATATCTGTTTTGCCATGTTAAAAATTGTCATTACCAAATGGTAATTCAATTGTCAGTTCCATTGTCGTGGCACGCACATAAGGTGTGATGGTCCCGGTTTTGTTTAGGGGTCTCCGTTCTGAGCCCGGTTCTGCGTCTGGGAGTCAACTTCATTGTCGGAGTCGGAGTCGCTAGGAGGCTCGGTGTAAAATGGCGCGGCAATAATCTTCATATTGCCATTACTGCTCATTTGCAAGTCGAGCGACTCGTTCTTCACAATCTTGGCCGACATGTAGGATCCCGACCGCGAGGCCGAGTTTATCCCGGAGGCCCCACTGTAGGTGTAAGGCTCCGACCTGCGGGCCTTGGCCCCGGGTTTCTTCATGCTGCCCGGGCCACGAGCAATGGATGCCGAAGTAAAGGAGGTCAGAGGCTGCCGCGACCCTACCATGGTTTCCGCCTGGAGCTCTCTAAGATATCTCTGGTAATCGTCACTTGATTCCGAGGCATTATCGCTAGAGTCGCTGGAGGTGTCGCTCAACCCGGGCGAGAGGCTGCCCATGTTGTGCCCTAAGCCTGTAGGGATGGCCACCATGTGTGGATGCTCAGACCAACTGAGGTTTTCCTGGATGGAGCTCAATTCTGTAGCCTCCAAGGCCGTGCGGGCCTGGTCTGCTCCAGGAGATGAGGATGTGTTGGAATGTTCCTTGTCGTGATGCATGTATTCGAGTGCCCACTCGTTGGGGGGCGTGTTGACGAGGCTGTGGATTCCACCTTCGTTAGCCAAATGGGACATGTCGAACCGCTTGCTCTGGAACTTGGTGGATAACCGTGAGTTGGAACATTCCTTGTACATCAAGTCCACCTCCTCAAGTCGCAAGCCTTTGGTCTCATAGACCATGAAGTAAACAAATACCAACCCAGCAAAGTTCAAGCCACCCCAGATGAAGAAGATCTTGTTGCCCAATGCTGCGGTGTGTGACACCGTGTGGATCAAGTATGGCGTGATGTAGGCAAACACAAAGTTGATCAACCAGTTGGTGGCAGCCGTGATGGAAACTGCCTTTTGCCGAATACTTATACCGTAGATATCCGAACAGATGGCCCATGCACACCCACCCCACGACGAGGCAAAGCACGCTATGAAGATGCATGAGAAGAGTATGCTCACCACCGACTTGGCTTCCGTTGACGTCATAGTCACTCCCACAATGGCAATGATGAAGTTGCTCACTGACATGCCCACTCCTCCAAGGAGCAAGAGCTGCCTTCGTCCAATGATATCAATGAAGTAGATACCAGGAACAGTAAAAATCACGTTCACGAGGTACGTCACGAACGAGATGATGTAGTAGTTCTGCACACCGGTGGACGCAAAGAAGTTGACCCCGTAGTAGAAGATGAAATTGATTCCCGAACACTGCTGGAACGTCTGGATACCTATCCCCGTGATCATGCGTAAACCTTGCTTGTGGCGGCCTCCGCCCAGGCGGAAACAGTCGAGATATGTGACTCTTCCAAACGACATCTCGTAGTCGTAATTGGCCTTGATCTCCACAAGCTCCTCGATCAAGTCCGGATCCTCGGGCGCCAACCGTCGTAGCTTATGCAAGCTGACTAATGCTTTTTGAAGGTCGTTCTTTTGCACGTAGAACCGCGGGCTTTCGGGGAGAAAAAACATACCTACACAGAGAAAGATCGACCAGAGAAACTGCACGCCTATTGGTATACGGTAGGAGGCACTGGTGTCAATTTTGCGGGTGCCCTGACAAATGGCCAGGGCGATCAAGAGGCCCCATGTGATGGCCCACTGGTAGGTGAACACAATAGATCCACGAACCCATTTGGGAGAGGCTTCAGCCTGATATAAGGGCACAATGGCAGATAAGATACCCACAGCCACCCCAGAAACTGCCCTACCCACACATAAAAGAGTCACGCACGTGGCAGACACCTGGAGAATGGTCCCCACATTAAACACGATTGCAGCAGTAGTAATAATGGAAAACTTACGACCATAGGAATCCGAAACGAGTGGAGCAACCAAAGCACCGAAAAACGTGCCCAAGGACAAGATGGCTGTGATCAAGGCCCGCTCGTGCACAGTGAAATTGACACCGTTAGCCGGGATCTCCGACTTAACGTACCGCATCTCCATGATATCATTGATAAGCCCCGTATCGTAGCCGTATAAAAACCCGCCCACGGCCGCCACCAATCCCACGGTCACGGCACTGCCAGACGACGCGTGGTGCCGCGACTGGTTGGAGCTATCCTTGTCGTCAGTATGGGGATGGTCCCATAGAAAAGCCCCGAGGGAGCTCCTTATTTCTCGTAGCATCATAAAAGAGAGTGAGCGCTAACAGCGTGGCGCTTCACGGATGCAACGACGAAGAAAGCGCAGTGTTTCAGGGTGCGCTTTACTAATCTGAAACGGGCTAGACGGATCGCGAGAATAAGGGTTTTATGGGCGTTAGTCAGTGCGAACTCCGCCTTAGTGCGGATCTGATGGTGGGGAAAGTTTTCGCGCTGGGCAGTGCGATGTGTGTTAGACACCCGTACACCGCAACGGTTACATTAGTACAACAAAATTAGCGCATCAACTAAAACATCCGTACATTACAAAAGACCCATACACCATAAAAACCCGTGCACCATAATTACTTACTTACATGGAGCTCGTTGTTTTGTGACCACCACTCTCTTCCCATGGCGCTTCTTGACAACACGCTCGTGGATCGGAGCACGTACTACTTGCGCTATGCCATTCTCCTCAGCATCTTTTTCGTCATGTCCATTCTCCGCAACCTACAGTTTGTATACAACAAGGCCTTCCTCCGCGTGTACTCCATGGCCTACTTCCCCAACAACTCGCCACAGGTGATTCGGGATGATGTCAATAAATTACAGAAGATCCCAAGGCGTATCAGCTGTATTGTGGACTTGAAAGTGGATACCGACGAAAACGGTGGCGTGGAGGGGCTCATTGCAGATATCTCTGAAATTGCAGCCTGGTGTTTGGGAGCGGGGATCCCCAGTTTGACCATCTATGAGTACAGCGGTGCGGTGAAAACGTCGCTTCCCGAGTTGCAGCGGTATGTGGCCCGCAACTTGCGCAGCTACTTTGGCATCCCCACGCCCCGCGTCTTGTTGAAGGTGCCTCACTCTAACATTACGCTCTTCGAGGGTGACGAGCCCCTGGCGGCGGACCTCGAGATCTCGTTGCTTTCGCGTATCGACGGCAAGCCCACCATCGTGGAACTCACCAAGACCATCAGTGAGCTTACAGTCAACAAGGAGCTCTCGGTGGACGATATTACGGTGAAGCTAATCGACGAGGAGCTCAGCGAGTTGGTGGGGCCAGAACCCGACTTGTTGATATGCTTTGGGCCTGTGCTAGATTTGCAGGATTACCCTCCTTGGCACATGCGGCTCTCGGAGATGTACTGGGAAAACGACAACACCAGCGTCAACTATGCGGTGTTCATCCGGGCATTGCAGCGCTATTCACGGTCTAAATTCAACGTGGGCAAGTAAGCCGGGGGCTTCTGTGCTTGCATCGTCATATTCTCAGTGATTAAAACTAAAGGCACGGTCTAAGTGCTAGATACCAAAGATCAGATATAGACTTCGGATATAGACTTCGGATACAGAATCTAGACAGGCCTAGACAGAGTCTCATAATGGAGTTTCGAAGTGGAGTCCTAGCCTGAATTCTCAATTGGGAGTCTTAATTACGCAGTCTTAATGGCGATGGTATAGATAGAGATTTTTAAAAAGTGTCCACATTATGGTCTTTACAGGGCAGTCTCAGTTTAAAGTCAGTCTATTTGATTTTCAATCTGCAGTCTCAATCTGAGGTCAGTCTGAAATTAATATGGAGTCCTACGTCATGAGTGCTCTATGACGAGTTCTTTCCATGAAGTCCCATGTTATCAAATCTTTATTGTGAGGTACTATTCGAATTTCTATCGTGAGGTCTTTATCGTGGAGTATACTATATCGAGCTCTTCATTATGAGGCCCTAAATAAGAGAGTTCAGGCCAGAGTTAATCCAGATTCACAGCCTAGATCCTACATTATATACTGAAAGCCTGCCCGGAGTCTCTACTTTAGTCTCTACTGGCGTCTCCACTGGAATCTAGACTGGAGCTATACTAGGCTGCAATACGGAGGCATTATGGAGTATTTTGGAGTATTATGGAACCTAGTCTAGGTCCTGAATAATTCATTGAGATTTGCATTACACCATGATCTGAGAGGTACTCCGAACTAGCATTAAAGAAAGTGGCGGCGAAAATAATTTTCATGGTGAGGCACTCGGAAGCTGAGCAGCTACGCCGAGCCGAGTGACTTCGCCTCTTGTCTGCCGTCCACTCAATAAAAATAAGTCAAATCAAGTCAAGTAAAGTAAAAATAGAAACGGAATTGAAAGACACCACAACAAATCCGAACATCATAGAAGAAGTAGAGAAAAGTAGAAAGAAGAGAAGAATGCATCATTGATGAAGAAGTGTGTCACGAGACCGATGGGTCTAATGATGGTCCGAGATTAGAGTAATTATAGACAGGTCTAGATCAATCCGCCGTCTATTCTCTATATCCAGGCACATATTCTGAAACACCGAAGTTTCAGAGTAGTTCCAAAGTGGTTTCAGAAGTGTTTCAGACTTGTCTCAGACCCGTTTCACCCTTGTTTCAGAACCACACCCAAACCTACCACTATTACTACGACTCTAGCCAACAGCCCTATATACACCACAGACCAAGGGACGGGCAGACATAGCAGGAATAACGCGCGCTGCAAGCACACGAATTTTTTTTTCTTTTTCTCTTTCTATTGGTTTGGCGGCAACAGGACGCGGTGGAGGCCCGAGCCGCGCACGACCATACCTGTACGGTGTCAATATTCCCGCGATTTGCTGTTCATTCAGATTCGACATCCTGATTCTAAACAGAAAATCTCTTTTCACACCCGAACGCCGCTTTAGCCCCGGAATTTGTGACTTGAAACCACCAGCTGTTCTTTTGACCAACTGCTACACTCCAAGGTATCTTGAAACGGGATCGATTGAATCACTCTGCAGTTCTATAAAGCAATTCTAGTAAAGGAGAAAAAAAACACTCAAGCGGGAAAAAATGGGTTTGTCATTCTCTAAGTTGTTCAGCAACCTCTTTGGTAACAAGGAAATGAGAATATTGATGGTTGGTTTGGACGGTGCCGGTAAGACGACCATCTTGTACAAGTTGAAGCTCGGAGAGATTGTCACCACCATCCCCACCATTGGTTTCAATGTGGAGACTGTCGAATACAGAAACATTTCTTTTACTGTGTGGGATGTGGGAGGACAGGACAAGATTAGACCTTTGTGGAGATACTACTACCAAAACTCCCAGGGTATCATTTTCGTCGTCGACTCTAACGATAGAGACCGTGTCGCCGAAGCTAGAGAGGAATTGCAGCAAATGCTTAACGAGGACGAGTTGAGAAACGCCTTGTTGTTGGTGCTTGCCAACAAGCAGGATTTGCCCAACGCCATGAACGCTGCCGAGATCACCGAGAAGTTGGGCTTGCACTCCATCAGACAAAGACCTTGGTACATCCAGTCCACGTGTGCCACCACCGGTGACGGTTTGTACGATGGTTTGGACTGGTTGTCCAACAACTTGAGAAAGTCCAACTAAGCGGAATGCCTGTAATTATCCGTTTAATTCTTGGCCAAGTGGCTTGCTCATCTTGTCATTCTGCTGCTCGTGATATTTGAATGCATGCAATGTATAATCCGTGTAGACTGCTGCCGTCTTGTCTAGTCACCGTGATCTTTTGTCGTAGCTACTAGCTCTATAATACAAACAGCCCAATACTTTCACCTACCAATAGCATCTACTTCTGCCACAGCCATAGCCTTACACTTACACTTACACCTAAACCTACATCCTCATCTACACCATAACCATTACCATAACCATTACCATAACCATAACCACAACCATAATCCCTATGCACCATAATATACTACCGCAAGTCCACAATATCCTACTCTCAATTACTTTACAAATACACACTCCTCTCATAATTCTTTTAACTAGTACTATATTGGATACACTGGTCAGTGCGGGCTGTGAGGCTCGGTCTCACGGCACACGACGCAGAGTATCACGCAGTCGCCGCAGTCCAATCAGACCACCGCACATACACCTTACAGTCTATTAACCTCATATCAGAACAATCATATACACCATATTTGAACACCATTGAACACCGTTGAACACCAGAATTTTGGATCATTTTTATATTGGAATATTGGACCATTTAATTATCAGAATATAAGGGGCCTAAAATATTTTAATATTTCTTTTGTGCTTATATTTTTTTATTCGTATTTATATTTTAGTGTTGATGAATTTATGGTGTATATTTATGATGTGATCAGAACGTAGTGTGGAATACTGGTGGTGTGAGAACTATGTGGTGTGAGAACTATGTGGTGTGAAGAGTACGGTGGTACTCAAACTCAAACTCAAACAACAACTGCGTACTGCTACTACTACTACTACTACTACTACCATGAAGTATTATTGGTGCACTACTAGTTCAAGGTTCGCGCAGTTACATGTAGCTATTCCGCAGTCATTCGTTAATCCGTATTTTTTTGAATAAGACATTTGATTGCTTTTTGCCACCAAGTACATATATATGGAATTTTTGAAAACATCCAGTATGTATCTACACTATGGCACATTCATACTCTTCACTAGTACTACACTACTGCCACTATAGAATAGACTACACTAGTACCACCACACTAGACTATAGGACTACTAGACTAGACTAGACTAGTACTATTTCACTGCTGAAATATATTACTCTACTACATCATTACACTACACTGATGGACTACACTATCTACCTGCTACTACTCTACACTATGGTAATATAACTACTAGACTACTTAATACTGGACTACACTAGTACTACACTACACTACACTACACTACACTACACTACACTACACTACACTACACTACACTATAGTTCTACTAATACGACTACACTGTACTACTACTACCACTATAGTAATACTAGACCACTACACTACTACGCTGTACTACCACTACACTGTACTATTACTATATTTAGTGTAATGACATTTTGTTAATCACCTGTAGTTAATCACCTGTAGTTAATCACTTGTAGTGAATTACCAGTAGTTAATTACCAGTAGTGAATTACCAGTAGTGAATTACCAGTAGTGAATTTATCTCGAGGATTATTCTAGTGAGGTTCTATTGAGGACTCTGTTAGTTTCTGTTGAGTACTGTTAAGGGAGGTTCCTCTCATAGTGAGATATAGTAATACTGTAAATATGGAACCTTTAGGAATGGTGGATGTCTATGTAACTATGGATTGGAACGACTTGGCCATATCTTCTGGTCACTGCCTTTTTTAGTCTACTTTACAATACTATGGTTATCACTCAATATCACAGTACTCTTAGTTCCAGTTAGAACGGTAACCTTTCCTAAAGTAGAGTAGAGTGGTGTGGAACAGTACACATATGGATTAGTAGTGCTCTTGACCGACCTTTCAAATGACTCCTAACTACTCTTTCAAACAACCCGGTGTACCATTAATGCTAGTAATTGGATTTGAAATAGTATTTCCGTAATCCAGGTTACTCCACTACTTCCACTAGCATTTTCACTGACACTAGAATTTCCACTAATTTCACTATGGAATTTCGTTCAATAGTCATCATGTTAGATTATCATTGTTAGTAGTAGTAGTAGTAGTAATGGTTGTTGTTGTTGTTGTTTTTGTTGTTGCTAATGGTTATAGCTGTTGGTAGCTGCTAGTAGGTTTTTAAGTAATGCTAAGTGGTCTCAGTGTTTCCAATGGCTTCAGTGTATATTGTAGTTGATGGATATGGCTGCAACGCGCGAGGGCTAGAGCCCTAATCACACGTGACCATATAATTCGCACTCCCTGCAGGTCTTCTCACAGTTCATGCAGGCGCCGAGCGCTCTTCCTCAACGAAAATTTTGTCTCGTTTTCCGTCTCACTTACAACACATCACACAAAATGGTATGTGAAGCCCTCCCAAATATTGCTGTTGATCCTATCGCTTACCCTATTATCTCAATGGTTTCTTGATGTCATGCTTAGAAAATTACATACCCGACTGGGCTCCGAATCCCACTCCTATATTGAACCATCTGAGAGATAATCAGACAGAACAACAAGAGACACAATACAATGAGACAGAGTAACGGAGGTCAGAGTAGACCAAAAAGAGAATAGTCCAAAAAGAGAATAGAACTTTGAAGGAGTCAGAAAGAATAGGATCAGACAGAATTATATCTTCATCTTAGAATACTAACATCAGGCTGGTATCAACGTCGCCGAATTGAGAAGCAAGTCCAAAGAACAATTGGAGCAACAATTGGTTGAATTGAAGCAAGAGTTGGCCACTTTGAAGGTCCAGAAGTTGACCAAGCCAGCTGTGCCTCAAATTGCCATTGCTAGAAGAAACATCGCCAGAGTCTTGACTGTCATCAACCAAACCCAAAGACAACAAGTCAGAGAGTTGTACGCCGGCAAGAAGTTCATCCCAACTGACTTGAGAGTCAAGAAGACCAGAGCTTTGAGAAGAGCCTTGTCTGCCGAGGATGCTGCCAGAGTCACCGAGAAGACCAGAAAGCAAAGACGTGCCTTCCCAAAGAAGGACTTTGCTATCAAGGCTTAAATTTACATATCATGGTAGTAATATAATATACGATTCGGTAATTATGTACCATAACTAGTACCAACGGCAGTGTTGGTAGCACTACTCTCACGGTATAGTGATAGTATCATCAAAAGCAGTTTACCCTGTTTACTTCTGATGATAGCATTTCCGTGAATAAATGACTCTACGAATGAGCTGGATACTATCTTATCCTGGGTTGATCAATCAAATTAATAGATTTATTCCATAGTTCTGTAGCTCTCTACTTATCCTAGCCTTAGGTTTATGATGAGTGTATAAGTTCCAGCTCCAAACTATCTACTCGAGTAATATAATCCTATGGATATGGACTAACACCATTTATGACTACAAGTACAAGAATAAGGGACAGTGTACAAGTGGACAAAGCGATAGTCTACTTAATAATGCTAAGTCTATGAAAGCTTCCCGTTTGAAAAAGAGTCTACCCAGAAATTAGAGCTATGAGAGCAGTAGACAATTCAAAAACCCATCCCTGAAAAATTTAGCAAAAGGTATTAAAGGAGTTGTAGATCTTATTGACCCAATGTTGAGTAGTATTAGTCCATACTTAACTACTATAGGTGTAGTGACATGGAATATTATAGTGATCCAAACCAAAGGTGACTGGGGTTGTGTATTCTCTCATTAGAGTGTAAGCTAGATAGACTACTTCGAATAGACTCTTTAAACATGGTCTAGGTAAAAGAATGGTCTAGGTAAAAAGAATGGTGGAAGAACACTGCGAAATGTGAGGTGCGAAAACTATACATCTCTCTCGCATTCTCTCACATCTGACTCCACACACCAAAAACTCTGAGAAGTGATGAATGAGTTTAACAAAAAACAAAAAAAAAAAACCGTTTCTAAGTATATTGGAATTCCTACTAATCCTGATATTATCTCTTTTTTTTCTTGAGTTTTTCAAGACTCAAAAAATTATACCATTACCTAATTCTATAACTTCTAGTGCGTGTGCTTTGGTTGCGCTAACATCCTAACCCTAGCATTAAATAACGCGTGATGTCTATTTAGCACTAATACTCCCATCCATTGATATATTGCCCAATTTATTTTAGTGTACCAATTCATATCCAAATAATACGAGCTTCGAGACTATCCTAAATTTTCTAAAAAATTATAGTATTCATTAATACAATATACTTTCTACTAGCATCTATAAGTGCACCATATTACTATGAAGCTAAAACTAGTCCATAGTCTATTAGTCCATTGTTTCGTAAGTCCATAGCAGATTAGTACATTGTTAATAATTCCATAGTGGATAATTCGGTATCATTCATCGATTAGTCAATAGTCAATTATACCTAGTCCACTATTCACTATCCCCCATTCCACTATTCCACTATTCCACTATCCACTGGTCCACTGGTCCAAATCTATAAGTACAAATTAGTAAAATCATCTTCCTATATTACCGAAGCAAAATTGGTAAGCTTTGTATTGCTCACCCAATAATAGGGAACGTGAGCTGGATTTAAACGGGCATTAGGGAAGTCATTTTTACCCTACTGATGGATGATTGTTATAATAGTATTTGAACTTAGTACGAGAGGAACACTTCTTTCAGATAATTGGTATATGACTTTGCTTGATAAAACATTGAGCCGAAGCCATCAAATGGCTACCATCTATTGGATTAAGATTAAGTGCCTCTAAGTCAGAAGTCTATACGAGTCTGTTAAAACTGGTGGAATTATAAGTATCAATACAGTAGTAGTAGAGCAGTACAATAGTAGAACATTAGAACATTAGAACAGTAGAACATTAAAGTAGTAGTCTTGGAATCCGCTAATTCACACCCCGGTATGGCATATAACCTGTGTTGTATAGTTATATATTCCTTTAGAATTGTAATGGATTCTGGCTTTAATCATCCGGTCCTGTAATAGTGTAGTGTATTAGTATTTAGTACTTACTTTTAGCAGTATAATTATACTATGGAAGTATTATTTCCTCAGATAAAAAACATGAGATCATATTCCACATGTCAAAGTACCGGAATATAAATGCAATTGGGTAGTTCAGTCTAATCTAGCCTAATCTAATCTATTGGTATGGTATGGTACTACACTATTAATAGTAGTCGTGGTATATGGTGGAATATCTTGTAACTCTACCACAGACAGAGATACTAGACCGCCTTATACATACCCTACTATAGACATACAACTTCTAGTACACAGACTGGTTCTCAGAGACTAGAGGGTACTACTGGAGTTTACCAAAGAGACATGCCCAATTACAATATAGCTAGTCAAGTATGGTACGAATTAGTCTGTAGCCTAGACTAGTACAATTTAGTGTATAATCTAGTTTGTACCTTTTTTTTTATAGTAACAAAGTATTCTGAGTATCAGTAACTATATACTATGTACTATGCCTTGTACTTTCCCAGCTTGAAGTCATCAATCTTCTGTTTCATTTCCGTATCGTCAATGACGTCTTCAAGCTTCAACGGCATCCGGTTGAACGGGTCGGTGGGGTCACTGAGGAGATGTGCCTTGATGGTGGACCTGTCGATGGTAATCCTGGATCCAGGCAAAATCACCGGGTCTACCATGAGTGTGTACATGAGAGGATCAAGCAACTCGTCCGGAGCGTCTCCCATCTCCAACTCCTCATGCTCAATAGCAATTCTTCTCTCCTCGGCCTTTTTTCCAAATTCATAGAACCGGCGGATGATGTTTTCTGGAACATTTGTTTTGTTGAAGAGGATTTCCTTAGCTCTCTCGAAGTGCTCGAACCGAAAAGACCGGCCATCCGAAGCCACAGCCTTAATAAACTTATCCTGTTGCCCAAGATTGTGGTATATTATGCAAAGGTCGCCAAGTGTGGCCTTGGGATTGAACTCGTACTTCTCCGGCTCCTTGACCTTCAAGCTGGAGCACTTGGGGCCCACCATTAGGCTTAAGTTATGGTCCAACATCCCGGCCAACCGGTCCACGAGCTCTGGAATCGTAAAGCCTTCAGGCACTTGCTCGGTGAACAACTTAAAGAGGATCATTGTCTGGTTGGCCAAGCCCATGTAGGATCTAGCTTTCTTTTCGGACAGCAGCAATCTCTCTTGGAGCTCTTCAGACGTCCCAAACTCCTCCTCGTTGGCCTCGCCGCCATTCTCTCTCTTTTGCGTCTCCTCTTGCATATTGTGGATAGCATTCAACTCATTAAAGGACTCGTCGAATAAAAAAGTGGTATCATTCAACATGCGTGCAATGAAACGAATGAAGAAGTCCACTTTTTTGCTGGATAAATCACTCAATTGGTCTTTATAAAAGCTGTTTTCCCATAACTTTTCTATAATGCTCGAGATGTAGAATCTGCTGTTGAACTTATCATAGAACTGAGACGATGCTCCGGTCTTTTCGATCGTCACATAGATGTCCAACAACGAGTACAACACATTGTCTTGTACTAGCTTATTTCCATTGAATAAATCTTTGAAAATACCTTGTTCACCTTGGGGCCCGGAAATTCCCCCAAAGATAATCTCAACGATTGACCCTTTCAAGTGAGGATTTCCTATGAGTTCAGGACATCTCAACAAAATCACAAGAAACTCCACAACCACCGAAACCCTGTCATCGTTGTTTGACAATGGATTGCGGAAGAAATTAGATACAAATTTGCTGTAGTTAATGATTCCTTCCAAACAGTATTCCGGCACGAACTTCCAAGGAATTGGCGTCTTTGTTTTGAGAAAGTCCTGGTCATCTAGCTCGCTGGTCTTTTCGGCCTTGAAAATTGGGATCGATAGTTTTGGCGAAGGGTGTTTATGACTGGGGTCGATCAATCTGGTGAAGAACTGGGCCGATCCCACTATAAAGTCAAAAATCTCCATGTTAAGAGGTCGGTCGTAAAAGATAGCCTCGATTGCCCACGTCGAGCATTTATTCTTGTTGATGAAGGTATTGAAAACTGGAAGCAAGCGATTGTTTGAGCCCAATCTTCTGATTTGAGACTCGTATTGTTGTCTGCTTGAACGCTGATGTTTCTTGAGCTTATCGTAGTTGGCGATCATACCTCCAATACCATACTGGAGGTAAGTCAAAGTCAAGTAGAAACAGTCGGAGATGAAGTTGGTGTCCTCATCGATTGAGTCAGCGTAGAACTCATCTGCCTCTTTTGCAGAAGCGTATACTCTTGACTCCTCCGATACATTCAACAACTTGTTCTTGGGACCGAAATAGTTGTGCTCAATTTTGTCGAGTTTCGAGTACATTGGGTAATCCAAAAAGGGCAAACTCAACCGGATGAGAATAAGAGAGATGTTGAACATCAAAGCATCCGAGGCCAACTTGGCCGGGTTGGAGTAAGACCCGGTTCTCAAATGAGAAGCGTTGGCCAAGTCAGCAAACCATTTCATCAAGTCTTGTCTTGTTTGAGCAGAGCCTCGCACTAACTTCTCTGATATGAAGTATAAGCGGTCGAAAACAGCCTTGAACTCGCTATGGATGGAGGAGAACCTGGATGCCAACTCCGAGTTGGTGAGTTGCAACTCCGAGGTTTGGATATCTCCGTTCAAAAAGTAAGACGCCGAAGCTTGATCACTCAATGGAGATAATTTCAATAGAGACCCCAAGAGCGTGTTCTTCTCAAAGTCCAATCCATCTTCACGGTTTTCTGGCCCAAAAAGGTCAAGCTGAGAGAAGATGGAGCTCACTGGTTTCAATGACACCAACGTCTCCCAGAGAAGGAGATGTGCAGGCAACTCGGGCGACGCAATGCTAAGGGTATCCAAAAACAGCTTCAATTGGGGGAAGATACTGTTGCAAACGTCCAAAACAGCATCCTGCTCCGCAGCCTTGGACAAGACATCCACCAAAAAGACGTGAAGATCCTGCTTCCGCACCAAGTTTTGAACAGTTGCTGGCAAGTCATTCCCAAGAATCATATCGGGGATCTGGAAGCAGATAAGACCGTAGGAAGCACAGGACAGGATGATGGAGTTAAAGAAGGCCTTTCTTATTTCAAACATCAGGTCCTTCTTATAGTGGGTTCTCTTCATGGTCAATGCCTTAGTGTAAACTCCGTAAAGATACAAAATGGGCAACTGGCCATTGGGAATACCCAATTCCGTCAAGATCTCCACGAAGATCTCATCCACGCAATCGGGGTTCAACAAGCCCTCGGACCCCAACGATGTGAAGTTGTGAGGTTTATCTCCAAAGCCAAAGTGGAACAATTCAGTGATATCTTCTCTGATATACGTATCGATTTCTTTATCGGAAGGAGGCGATACGGGAACAGGAGCAGTGGTAGATTTGGCGATACTTGGGACCGGAGTATTTGGTTTGAGCAGGGTATTCATTTCCACAGTCTTGTGTTTTTTGGTCTCCACAGGGTTGATTTTGGGTTTGGACGGTTCCTGTTTTTCAATCTTCACCCTTTCCTGTTTCTCCTGTTTCTCCTGCTTCTCCTGGGGCTTTTCCTGGGGCTTGATGGCCTGGGGAGAGGGCGAGGCCTGGGCCAAGCGGGCCAAACGTTTGAGCCTTATCTAAAGGTTAGTATAAATCACAATATTTACTCCAAATTCCTACTTACTTCTTCCTGGCTGCTCATGTGTTATGCTAGTGTTGGAGAGGCAATGGAACTTAGCGTGCACGGTGCGGTGCGTAATTTGTGGGCCTCAGTGCTGAGTGTTTAACTCTGCGCGCATAACTCACCACACCGTATTTCGCATCCACTCTTAGTCACTTTTTATTCACACACATATATTTATTTTTATTGCTTCATTTATTACTTCATTTATCATTTTTATTGCCTCGTTTAGTACTTCACGGTTCGCATGTTAGATTTAATATTTGAAGTGATTACTTAATAGTCTACGTATTTCCCTGTGTTAGGCTTACGTTTCTTATGCATTCCTCTGATACACTTATTCTCCATCCACACCTACTTCACCTATTTCACCATTTCACCAAATTTTAACCCATTGATCTTTCAGTTCATTAAAACTCATTTACCTGCTCTTCCTGTTTCTACCTTATCTGGTTTCATATTCACCATACATTTACTTATGTAGATTTATGTTTAACCTAGAGTCAATGATCAACTATCATGAACTTATAAATTTTAGCACTCTGAACACACTCTTGGGCTATTAACGGGTTATTGGCTTCAGGTAATTATGGGCTATTTTTTTCTTGCTTCAATGTTCACCCTTTCCAGCTCATTAAGTGTTTATTATCCAGTACTCTAGAGCTATTTCCAAAGCTTCTTCCATATACCTGATCCTTTCAGTTACACATCTTTTTTTTCTATTGTCATTGTATTTTTTCATTCCACTGGTCGACTTATTTATCTTCAGCTAATTCCACTACTTACAAGAGTCTTTCTGTGTACTACTAGATATATTAGAGGCCTGTTAGTAGATAATGATAGTACTAGATGTATTAGAGATCTAGTATTAGGTGTATTAGTAGAGGTACTTGAGAGGATGAATCAAAATAGTGATTCTCTCCTTACATACTTGGTCTCCGCCGCCAAGTACTGTTGGACCTACTAATTTTTTGTGTAGAAGTCTTGGCTTATTTTCTTTGGTCATTGACTAATTTGTACTCATAAAATTATAGTAACAGAATTGACTCTGAATGATTTATGACTCTGAATGAGTTATGGCTCTGAATGTTTTCATGAATACAGAGACTCTCCTTTAAATGGACCAGGACAAAGGGTTGCCCGAGAAGCACTTGCAGTACAAAAAAGGCCGGAAACAGTCACTCTTCTTCATTAATTACATAAGACCAAAAGTGGGTGCCAATAATTTTAGAGATTCTCCTTCAGTATTGCAATGAGTACCTTTAAAAATAGTGAAACTATATTTTAATACGTTTAAAGAATGATTTATTTCTTTAAATAGAGGATGCAATTTTATATATTTTCATGATATAAAGTATGATAAGCTTAGAGTCATCTATACTCACATAGCACGAAGAGAGAAGCCTTTACTCTATTAAAGACTCTACCATAATTACTCTACTAGTTAAGAAGAGGAGCTATGCTTACCAGTTCATTAGAGGTGTAATTCCAGCTACAGTAATGCTGTGTTTGAGTAAAAGTACTCATAGTGCCTTTCATATTTCCTTTAAAGAAGGCAGTCATGTACGGTGGTAGCCTAAGTTATGAGAATATTCTTGTTCAAGTACTAATGCGTATTGGTTGTATATTGGATGCTAGTACATGAAGGTGTAGACAAGCAGATCTTTGAACAATCATACTGTTGTAATATGGCTAGATCTCAGAACTAAATAATACAAATACTGGATTTAAAATGGTCATTAGTTAATTAATTGGATTGGTCGGTTCTTGACACGTCTTGTGTCCACCTGTTTATAATCAGACATGATGCGTGTAAGATTCGAGGGATACTTAAATAAAATTTCTCAGTCTGCTTAAATTGCTTTTTTCTGAGCCACTGGCTTTTTTTTAAGTTCATTTCCACTCTGTACGCCTTTATCGTTCCAATGGTAAACAGATAGTTTAGTAGAACCTCGGAATGGTCACGTGACTGGAACATTTCCCACCTTACTCCCCATCCACACCAGGATAAAAGTTCTTCTGAGACTATGGTTATTTTGGATCTAAGACGAGTCTAAAAACACGTGGTTGCTCGAAAAAAAGTTTTGGTGGGGAAAATAAAATGGCCTGAGTCAATAGGTCGGAACTGGATATAAGCTCCGGAACTGGATATAAGCCCTGGAATTTACCAAACAGACTACACTACTACATTCTCTATGGCACTACAATAGTATAATATAGATCCACCACTGACTGACATTCACAGAACATGTTTTCCAAGGAAACCAAAACTTAAAATCATACCTACCAGTCTACTTCAAATACCACTCAACTTTATATAATGCATACTCTACCCACTACATATTCATACACATTCCCAATCTGGAAATCGCCTTGGCTCGTCTCCACCACGTGCTAAATGTACACCAACGCCCATCTAACCGAGCCACATGTACCATTCTCACATTTCCATTCTCCATTTCCTCATGACTCACTAGTCACATTACACATTACCTGACTAGTCACTAGTCATTACTCACTACACATTACTCATTACTCAGTACTCGCTACTCGTTACTCATTACTCATTACTCATTACTCATTACTCATTACTCATTACTCATTACTCATTACTCATTACTCACTTTACTCAATCACTTTATTTACCATCAACAACCAACCTATTACCTTAAACCATAAATAATTTTATTTATTCACCCACTTACTCTAATTACTTACTCAAAAACCCACTTAATCATTAGCTCTAATTTTTTTTTACCTTATTCTAACATTAATTACTGACAGTGATAAGTGTATGTGCTTTAATTTATGTGTATTTCCAGTATGTTTTAGTGTATCTCTAGTATGTCTTATTATGTTTTTGGGTGTGTTTCAGTGTGTTTCGAGTGTGTTTTTAATGGGTGTTGTAAGGAGATGGAATGGTGCGGCAGGTTAAGCAGGTTAGCCGAGACAGCGACGAGCGACGGCTGAGTGCGCTTCTGTCCAAAAGGGCCAGAGAAGAATCCTGCACTGCCGCAATCTGCCGCCCTACTCCACGTAATAACACTCTTGACGCTCACCACATTCTACGCCACAAAAAATGTCTCAGGAGGATTTGACCCCAGAACCTGTTGAAGGGTATACCGTTGGAGAGAAAAAGACCATCGAGGAATACACCAAGCTCGATGCCGAGGATGAGAGTCTTGCCAAGTGGAAGGCCTCGCTTGGCTTGTCTGCTGATTCGGCGCCCTATGCCGTTGCCGCCGGCGACAAACGCACGGTAGTGATTGTGGAGATGGCATTGGTGTTCCCCGAGAACCCGGAGTTGGATTCAATTATTTTGCCCTTGGAGGATAAGGACGGCGCCACCTTGAAGACCGAGATCAAGTTCAACATCAAGGAGAAGTCCGTGTACGAATTGCAAATTAAGTTCCGCGTGCAGCATGAGATCATCACGGGCTTGAAGTACTTGCACTCTGTCAAGAAGGCGGGTATCCGTGTCGACAAGCTTGAGGAGCCCCTTGGTTCCTATGCCCCCAACACCACCGATAAGCCTTTCTACGAGAAGTCATTTGGCGCGGTAGAGGCTCCTTCTGGGATGTTTGCCCGGGGCTCTTACTCGGCCATCACCAAGTTCATTGACGACGATAAGACCGTGCACTTGGAGTTCCCCTGGTCTTTCCAAATTACAAAGTAGCCTCGCGGCCGTGTGTATCTCTTGTAGAATTGAATTAGTATTTACCTTGCATGGTGTAGCTTCTATTCCTGGCCACCTGGTCATACCTACCGTGTGCCGAGTCTCTTCTTGCGCCCACCTCGTTTTGGAACGTATACCGGCGCTCTATTCGACAGTGTACCCGGAGTCGAAGTCAAGGACAGCGTACTTGTGCCTGTCAGTGGACTTGAGAAAGCACTCATGCTTGGGTACATCGAAGTCTTAATTCTGCTGGGCACATAACTTGGTGCTCTATTGGGTGTAGAAGCCAGTGCAACCCCCAGGACACCCGATTCAATTGGCTCGGTCTTTGGTGCCTTGAATCCATAACTTCTTCCAAAATCTGTTTTGGTTTGCTTCACCTGTCCTGCAGAAGTGAAACCGGAACAGTGTTCCTCGTCATTTTCCCTCTTGACATAGACCCTCATTTGCTTGAGGTAGTTGTTGTGGTAGGCCTCTATATCGAGCAGTTTCGGGTTGAAGGACAGATTTGATAAGGAATAGAACATGGACAAGTTGGGGACGGAGTTGAGCTCCATTTCTTCAGTGCACACGTCGTCCAAATTATTCATGAACCTCGACACTTCACTGATGGGTTTTCTCCCCCATCTTCCTTCGTTGTCCGCTTCTGTATATGAAGAAATGAACAACATGTGCTTTGCCCGTGTCAAGGCAACAAAGAAGCATCTACGCTCCTCATTGATGGATTCAGAATCTTCAGATCTCAGGGCAAACAGTGCTGGAAGCAATCCCTCGCTGACCCCGGGAACAAACACTATGGGCCACTCTAGGCCTTTGGCTCCATGTATAGTTGAAATCGCTACCTTCAGCGAGACCCGGGCATCATCCATTTTGCCCGGGTCAACATCGTAGAGAGAAACCAGCTCGATAAACTGCTTCATGAACAAGAATCCGAACAGTTCGGACACTGGCTGCGAAATCAGGGTACCCACATCACTACCTAAGGCGTCGTCGTCATCTTCTCGGAACTCAAACGACATCAATTGAGACCTCACTTCCTTGATGTTGAGCCGCGCCTCATTCTTGCCTTCGTCAGCGACCTCTTTCTGGAGCCCGGATTCATGGTATATATGGAAAAATATCTTCTCAATAGCCCACAATCTGTCCTCGTCGGTGGGGGGAAATGGCTCACACAGATCCACATCATCTCCTTCGCCAAAAGTAAACTCTGTATCCAAGATCTTCCTCCCATCTAATATGAAGGATATGTATCTCTGGAGCCTTTTCCTCAACGTAGTTGTCAAAAACTTCGGGTTCTCGGAGCCTTTTTCTAGGATCTCAAATACCAGGGTATCGGGGGATTTTTTCTGGTACTTATCTATCATGTCCTCGATATCAGCCATGTATTTCTTCCCAAACCCTTTTTTGGGAAAATTGAGCGTTCTCATAAATGCTAGGCGGTCGTTATTATTGACCAAGCACCGGAGGTAATCCATTACGGCGGCCACCTCTTTGCGGTCCCAGAACGCCTTTCCTCGGACCATATAATAAGGAATTTTTCTCTTGACAAATTCGGTTTCTATGGCTCGTGTTTGGAAAGCAGCCCGTACCAAAACAGTGATATCTGAATGGGCAACAACACTTCCAGGGAGCTTGGTCAAGTACTCAATTTGGTGCGCGATCCACCTTGCCTCCTCATCAGACGATGAAAGAGTAGCACGAACCGGTTTGAAGGATACGGAAAGGTTGGAACGAAGCATACGGTCAGCTCGGCCCTGCTGCTGCCGCATGACCGACTCGGAAAGTTGCAAAATGCCCGAAGTAGAGCGATAATTCTCCTCCATGACAATGGTTTGGCAAGGCAACGACTGGGCCGAGTAGTGTTGCCGCATTTTGTCAAAGTTCATCAGCTGTGCATTTCTAAAGCGATAGATACTCTGGTCAGGGTCACCCACAATGGTGACGTTATGTTGAAGGCGGGGATCATTGGAGTGGCCTCTGGCAAAGGCATACATAAGTCTCAACTGGATGTTGTTAGTATCCTGGAACTCATCCACTAGAGTGTGGCGAATATGGTCGAGAACAGGATACTCCGACACGATCTTGTGGCAATAGAGAAGACAGTCGTCGAAATCTATGAGCTTATACTGCCGGAGTTGGGCCTGGTAGTGTGTATAGACCATACTCACGAGCTTGTTAGCATTTGAACTCTTGGAGTATTCTTCAGGGGTCAATCCCTCGGCCTTGAGCGACGAAATTTGCCTTTTGAGTTTCTTGGCATCGAAACCATTGTCTTTCTCTGCAGAAACACGCTTGAACGGGACAGTTTCCACCCCGTTAAGGTTCTTCAAGAGCAGCCACTCCAGAGCAGGGATTCTCTTGCTTAAAACATCCGAAAGGATCTTATTCGAGTCCTTTTCATCGGCAATAATGAAACCATTGAGATCCAACCACCCGCCGTACTTCTGGATGATCTTGTAGCAAATACTGTGGAATGTGCCCACAAGAAGCTTGGACAATTTGATATCGGTCCCCATAAGCATTTTCAGTAGCCGAGTGACCATTTCATTGGCGGCCTTCTTGGTGAAGGTAGTCACGATGATGTTTTCAGGAGGAACCTTCTCATGGAGAATAAGGTACGCTACTCGAGACACGAGGACTTTGGTTTTCCCCGTTCCAGGCCCAGCAATAATCTGGAGGATTCCCGAGCATGGAGCCGTGACGGCCTGTTTTTGCTTGGTGTTGAGACCCTCCAAAATGGTGTGTTGCGACCATTGACCTTCCATTGAGCCCACGCTTAACAGTGTTGACGTGACACGCGTGGATGCGAAGCGAAGACCTCCACCGAAGGGCACGTGTAAAAATTTGGAAGAAATCCATGGAATCTGATGAACTCCGGTTAGTCGGTTAAGAGGACTGTGAAGAGTGTACATGTCAAAATTTATGTCTTTTCATCCAGTTTTGGTTTTTTGGCAGGCCATTTTCTGGCCTTTTATATCTATCGTATTTTGAGTTCTAATTTAAGTTATATTTCCGCGACACACAGCTGAATTAGAAATGCGGCTTTTTTGAGTACGATACCAGAATGGGACAACAACAGGAAAGTTAAAATTACAGCACACAACTTTATGAAGAAATATCTTGCCAGTATATCAATCTGTTTGACCCATTGTTTTATCGATCTATCTTTTTTTTTTTGAACTTTTTTTTTGAACTACTGTATGTCCATGGTGTGTAACATACAGTGTTTTTCAAAACTATTCAATCCAGCGCGACAAAATGTTTCGAACCAAGACAGAATGGTTCAAACCAAATGGCGTAATGTTTCACACCAACTTTTATTAGAATTCAATATCCTGAAAGCTTAAATATGGAGGATTGCCTCTTATATAATACATTTGAGAATCTTGCAGTATCAATCAAGGGTCAAAACGGAGGGAACCGAACTGGTTTCATTGTTATCCTGTATGCAACAACTTGTTCGGGGTGTACGAAACTTTTTGAGTTATTGGTTTGTTTAATTTGGGTAGTGTGGTTTGAATCGTTTTGCCGCGTTGGTTTGAACCATTTTGTCTTCTTGGTTTGAAACATTTTGCCGCGCTGGTTTGAATAGTTTTGAAAAACACTGTACACACATGGGTCTTCCACCACTCATAAGGCACTTGTAGTCTAGGGTTATCGATCAGCAGGCAGCATGCCACTTAGTCCAGCAGTAAGCAAGATTGGCTGGTAACGTTAAATCTGCAGTTAATTAGTTATGTGAGTCATTCTGATTCCTCTACTTGAGGAACCATCAAGGAATACAAATAACTATAAAAGCAACAGACTTTCTAACAAGAATCTAACAGGAACCATGATCTGATGGATTAGATTTGGGAAGAAATACATAGGCTTAGTATGACTGTTGAGAGCAGATATACACTACACTACTTCTGGAATATTTTCTATAGCCTTTTTTTCCTAATCGTACTAAGTGACGTGTACGAATACCAGCCTATATACTACAGTTCCAGTGGTGGTGGGTTTTAGTCAAGACAATGCAATACTCGATAGTTTGTATTGGGGTCTATTTCGGTTATAGTTACGGGGATGACACTCTGAGGACTGTATGGAGTAGACAGTGTTGAGAGTTTCCATAGACTCTCTGGTAAGTTGGAATTGTTATGACATTGGCCTCCAATATTCTCTCAAGTACGGTGTTTCACG
>NKZD01002167.1:0-13272 GCA_002370635.1 Metschnikowia cerradonensis | reverse complement strand
TCAAGAAGTAAGTATAGCACACTCTAGGATTTTCATGAGTGTGCGCCTTCCTTTTCTGAAATGATCATTCATTGCTCACTTTCAACATTCCTTGTGACTGCATGTTCCTTGTGACTGCATGTACGCAGGACAGATGAAACAGTTGTATACAGGAATAGACGGAGAGTGGACGACGTCCAGCGGAAAAGGGAGCGGGCGGGAACTGAAGAGGATATAGAATAAGAGGCGACGTTGAGTTGAGTATAGCTCAAAAGGAAATCGTTCCAGTTTCTGCGTTAGTAGATGACAAAATTCAACATTATATTGGGGTGAGCATTCACATGACCTCAGTCACGTGAGCAATCGCGATCTCAGGCAAACATGGAGTCGCGGCTCCTGTTTCTCAACAGAGGCAGTAGCGCACCTCCTGAAGAACAATCCCCTTTTATAAAGTCTCTACAGGTAACCCCGCTTTTATGCAGCTATCCTTCATAGGCTGTCCTTGATAGCGCCAAATATAAAAGGGGGGCAAGAGCCCAGTTATGAAAGGACACAACTCCACTGACTTAAGATTAAGCTTATTGAATAGAGACAGGGTCTCCTATTAATCGAGAGTAACTACCATTATAATATTACCTGATTGGGCGAGTTCCTACTATAAGTGGCCCTTCAGAAGATTCCAGAATACCGTTAGGTCATTGTTTCTGGAGATCCCTTTAACTTATAAGCCCGTTAGAAGCTTATAACCCTTGCGAATACTGGCTAGAGCCCCAGGTCCCATAATAATTCTAACATACTACATGCCACTGTGTAGTAGTACTATGCTTTCGTGATAAATTACTTATACTTTTGAATAAGTTATACTTTACAGATCCAGTAATGGTATTGGATTATACAGTAATACGCATACTACAGAGTGCTATAGACCATATAAAATGGTGCAAGAGTGGGCGATTACTTATTTGGGCCATGTCACGTGACATGACTGAAGACAGACCTAACCAGACTGAATTTTTCCAATTTCTTCAAATGAAGCGACCATTGATTTTGAGACTTGGGAAACTGCTTCTGTCTTATATATGGGGACTGCATATAACACTTTATTTTACTCGGAATTGGTCGTCAAACGATGTTGCCCGATCAGACGATGTTGCCCGATCAGATGATGTTGGCCGAACAGACGATGTTGGCCGATTATGGAAACTATACGTCTGGTGTTAGCCAATTGGAAGGAGCTAGATTTTGGCCAGGGTATTCATCTTGAGATAGCTGAGACAAGTCAATGAAGGGAAAGGAATAATGGTTAGAATTCAGTACTAGTGGTGGGTGGTGATTCTTGATGTACTCCCACTGGGGGTCTTAGGGTACTGCATATACGATACACACCAATCTCGTACCTATATTGTTCCCATTTCCCAATTTCTATGTCGTTTAGTTGTTGAAAGGGGCTGAATCTGGGAAGGGAGTCTTTTTGGATTAGAAAGAGACCAAAAGCAAGACACCCGTACACCATTTCGTAAAAACCCTAACACCAAAAACACACAACATCCGTACATCAAACCTTAAAATACACCCGTACACCTTTGTAACCGCCGGACGCGGCTTTGTGACACGCCCGTACACCTTTGTGCCCCGACTTTGTAAACGCCCGTACACCGACTTCAATATAACCCTTTCTTCCCCTTAAATTGTAACTGGATCTAAACACTTTTTAACAGCTAAAAAATAAACCTCAACTTCTAAAAGCGAAATTTGACACCTGGAGTTGCGCTAATTTTTGCGCATGAGCAGGCCGAAATTCATACGCAACCAGTTGTTCCGCGGAAAAAACGCCGCTCCATATTCGCTCGGAATGAAGCCCGGATAAGCACCGGAATTATAAGAACAAGGTCTAATCCGGGCGCCGGATGTGGAAAAAGACCCTTTTAATTTTTTTCGGGTTCCAACATGAAAAAATGTCAAATGTTTTTTTTGTCTATTGACATTGACCTTAATTCGACATTAACCTGTCATGGCTGCAAGACATAGACATTAGGTGGACAAATTGGATAGACACACAGGTTAACAAAAAGGACAGTCAGAATGACAGTACAGACACTGAGAAATATTCGACAGATTGTCAGATTCTCAGATTCTCAGACTGACAAATTGTCGGATAAACAGATTGTCACATTGTCACATTGTCACATTGTCACATAGACAGATTGTCAGATTGTCAGATTGATCGGACAGATTAAACCCTGTATCAATGCACGCGCTTGAATGCAAGAGTGACTTGAGTGGTAATGGTAACCTGAACTATATCTGGGACTAGGAATTGGATAAAGTTCTGAACTTCAAACAAGTCAATGAAGATTGGATATTTCTGGAAATGGAGGCGTGCCTGCATATAAAGCCAATCTGGTGAATCATGAACGTAACCAATCCAAACCAAATCCTATATTCATCAAGCAGTCAGAAGAAACAATCATCAAGGTTCGTCCTGCTATCCAAATCCAGACGTATTGAAATCACCACGTTTGTCTTTTCCACATCCTCAAAGACAATAGCAATTGTCATTCGAGAATCACCAAAGTCTAAAGGATCATAAGAACACATGAAGACCAAAGAGAACCGAACTTAAAGGGCCATAACGAGGAGGATTCAGAAGCTGGTGATAGGTTGAGTGTCTGCAGTCTCATCAGAAACAGTCGACTCAGTATGGTTTTGGATGAGTATTGATAATGAATCGAAAGATGGTTGAGGAGTCACTGGGCAGTCCATAATGTCCACCGCATCTTCCCCCTCCACTGATACTCCGCAATGATACTCCCCACTGATACTTTCCACTGATACTTCCCATTGATACTTTCCACTGATACTTCCCACTGATACTCCCCACTGGAGTCAAACTCACTTGATCTTCTCATTCAACTCATGGTCTCAATGTCTCCATCCTTAGCTTTCTTCCTTCTCATTCGATAGACAAAGAATAGAAAATTAGATTAACCAGTGTGAATACCAGGAGTCAGCCGTGAATGTCCCCAGCCACATCATCTAACAGTCCACCACTCAAGAAGTAATGGCACAGTCAAGATGAAATTGCACAGTGTCATGCTAAAGTGGTAATCCACGTTGTCAAGTCAAGAGACTCAAGTCACTTCAATCATGAGAACATGGTCGATGATATCATATGATTTGAACCAACTTGTTCGTCAATCTGTGACTGGGTCTAGCGAAAAGTTCCTCATTGAATCATATGAACACCTTGACTTGACTGGAGCTCAAAAACCATCAACCAACAACCTTCTTGACTATCTAGACCCAAAAGTCATATCCCGATCCATCCATCAATTCGCAGCCCAGCCCCAGCAATTCGAACCATCATAATTCACTCTCTATCAATTCCTTCTGCTACATACAAGAAATGCAGCCACCAGAAGAGCCAAAAGACTAGAGGACCAGCCAACACCAATCACCCAATCATCAACTCAGCGAGTCACGTCATAAATCACCAGATCACCAACTCATGAATTATCAAATCACCAAATTGTCAGGAGAGAAAGGGTGTCAGGAGAAAAGCGGAACCTAGTGCAATACCACCAAAGCAGAATGCAACACGGAGTCAAGAGAGTATAATGCACGGCGGATGCAAAGCTTATTCTTGGGCCTTCCATTCTTCTCAAGCGCTCTTCCGCGTCTTTCCACCCTCGTCACCCATTCATTCCTCCTTGCATTTTTCCCCTCCCATTCTTCCCTTTTATTCCTCCTTGCATTTTTCCTTACCCATTCATTCCTATTTTACTTATTCAAATCTCCGTATTTGTTTTTCCTTGATCATCAATGGCATGCAGAACTGCCCAACACTGCAAATTGGAAGAAACGCCGGACACTGCAAATTGGAAAAAATGCTCAACACTGCAAGTTGGTCGAACAATAACTCCATCGAAATAGACCCAAAGCACACCAGAAGCACATCCAAAATTGACCCAAAATTGACCTAAAATAAGACCCAAAATTCCTTACCAAAAATGCAGCCACCAACATACAGCCGCAAAATTCGACCTCACTCAAATCCACACCCTAAAAATGCAGCCACACTAAAAATTCGCCACCCAAATTCACAACCGCCATATTCACAGCAAATTCACACCATCAATCAAAATTCGTCAATTATTCATCACCAATGATTTATTCCAATTACTAATGCAATTGACTAATCACAAATGAAAAAAGAAAATCACCAACGTACACCGCTGATAATAAGTTGCTTTGTTTGAAGATTTATTTCAAGAAAGTATATCCGGTGCTTGTTTGGAGCTTGCGTTCGGTTGTACTCGCTGAAATGGCTTGGAAATTAACATTGAGGATGGTTGACTTTTGGCTTGGTTGAAGGAATGTCGGAATGAGGGGAAGTTTGCACACGTGCCCCGAAGAACGCTCCCCCTTTGGTTTACATGTTTACCACTTTGGGCTAATGCTGATTGAATGCCTTACGTGTGCTTTGTCTACTTTGCCTTAGCCTGGGCTAACAATGCGGCTCACGTGATCTCTATTGTTACCGGTGCGCCCCACCAGTCATGGCAAACGCATGTCCTGCAAATAGCCCTGGATCACCCGATCGTCCCAAGAAAAAAGGCTCATTTGCGGAGTTTCTCTTGACACAATACAGATGCTGGTGTAGCTTAATCCCGGAGTATTTGGTATTGTGGCTTACGTGCTCTGAATTACACTCTTTGAATTATCTTTCCAGCAGGATTGCTTTTAGAGATGCGGGGAGTACTCCCCCGATTGCCGAATTGCCGGAACTTCTGATTCCCACCGACACCCTCGAATCTCCTGATCCCCCGTTCGGGCTGGCCTAGGTCGCCCTTGTTGCTAAGTGTGGCCTTGCCCCACAAAATCCCTGGAATCCAGCAGGGGCGCATGTGCAGTCTCCACGCCATTCCCCACAAAAATAATCCTTCGGACTTTCGCGGCCACCTCCGGCCCTGCTAACAGCGAGGCCTCACAATAGAGAATTTATTTCCCAATTGGGAAGCTTTATCGAACAAAGACCTGCACGATTGAACCCCGCTACTGTACCAACAATATGAAACGAATTGAATGAAGTTTGAAAAGCAAAAAAATATGGGCGTGCGTTAACAAATCTCGAGCAGAGAAGAAATTCGCATACGAGCAATCACCTGCAGACGAGCGTTCCGAGGGTACGAGTGGGGCGACTAGCCGCGAGCGCGGCCCCGGATCTTGGGTTCTGGTACTGCAGCCAAGCAACAATACCCTCCACTGAAATTCCAGATGCAGCGTAAATGGACTCAAAAAGACTGCACACGAGCACAAATACCGGCATATAGGCACAATGCCCTCGGAACTCGTATTCCATTGTGTGAACAGATTTTATCTATTGTGTGTCCGGAATTCGATATTCTGGACCCACTACCGACTATTGTGGGCTATGGTGGGCTATGGTGGACTATAGTCGTCTAAAACCGAGCAGTAGGGTGCTCCCGGAAGTCTCTGCCTAGTCGGTGTGTCCACTGCCTTTGGCTGCGTCGTTGCTGCACCCCGGCACACATGGCCCCCTCGGAACTCGTCCCGCCGTTCCACTTTTCTGGTCCCCATCCCCACTCCCAGTCTGAGATGCCTATGTCCGGTGCGTATTTCGCCTTATAAATACGCCCTCTCCCCATTGTCCAAGTCACGCACTATTTTTCTGTCTCTGTCTCTTGAGTTCCAGTTTTGCTCATCCCCACTGCTTCCCTTAACTGCTCCAGTTATTAAACCAGTTCATTCAGTTACTGATCGTCCGCTACTTCCACTGCTAATCTTCCGCAGTTCCACTTCCCATGTCTGACTTGGAAAATCAACACCCCGAGCATCATACGCTTGGTATGGGCGACAATGTGGTGTCGTCCGCCAAAGTGACCCGTGTGACCCACGACGACGAATATATCCAGTTTGGTAACGAAAAGTACTTGAAGCTGGAGCTTGCTACCGCTTTTGGAGGTACGCTTAACCCCGGGTTGGCACCTCCGCCAAAAAACAACTTGGCCAACCCTGCTCCGTTGGGTTTGTCTGCGTTTGCATTGACCACGTTTGTGTTGTCATTGATTAACGCCGAGGCTCGTGGTGTGACGATCCCTAAAATTGTGGTGGGCTTGGCCTTTTTTTATGGTGGCGCAGCTCAGTTTGTGGCCGGCATGTTTGAGTTGGCAGTAGCAAACACTTTTGGTGGGCTCGCATTGTCGTCGTATGGAGGATTTTGGTGCTCGTGGGCTGCAATTCAGACCAAGCAATTTGGAATCACCGCAGCCTATGAGGGACACGAACAGGAGTTGGCGTATGCGTTGGGAATCTTCTTGGTGGGCTGGTTTATATTCACGTTTTTCATGTGCTTGATGACGTTGAAGTCCACGGTGGCGTTTTTCTTATTGTTTTTCTTGTTAGACATTACGTTTCTTCTTTTGGCCATAGCGGAGTTTAACGGCTCCAACGCAGTGAAGCGCGCCGCGGGGGTGTTTGGCGTGATCACGGCCTTTGTGGCGTGGTACAATGCCTACGCCGGTCTTGCCAACTCGCAGAATACCTATGTGACGGTAAAGGCCATTCCATTACCCGACTTGCAGGCCAAACGGGATTAGGTTGCCTTAGCTAATTATTAATTATTATTTTGTTGTCGGGTTTTTCGTAGGTGTACGTTATCTAAACTATATTACGATTACTGTTTTTATTTAACGATACTGTTTATATTTATTACATTGTGTTTTGCATTCTGTGAATAGTACTACTTAAGAAAATATGGTAGCTGCACGACCCACAGTACTTCACCTTTACTACTCTTAACGTCTATTCTCACCACTACCTCACTAGTACTCCCACTACTACTGTTCAACACTATACTTTATTCACTTCCATACATTCCTATATAAACCCGTACACCATAATAGATCCATCCAATGAAAAGCCCATCAGAAGCTTACTCATCTGGTCTAGCGTAGTCCAGTATCCAGTGTAGTCTAGTGTCCAGTGTCCAGTGTCCAGTGTCCAGTGTCCAGTGTCCAGTGTCCAGTGTCCAGTGTCCAGTGTATTCAATATCAATCTCAATATACACTATTAACACACACCGTCTGGAAGAAGCATACATCATATAGTACTTACCTTGGCAAGTTATTTCCTCCACTTCACGTGTTCCTATGTCTGATTCGGTATTGGTTTTCTTGTTTCATAACCTGTAGATTGGTTAACGCCAGATCCACAACGACAGTAGCATCACCAGGGAATCTGTGATAAACCATGGAGTAATCCAGTGGATGATTCACACTATAGGACAATGCCCTCAGAGTCTCATCAAGATATGTAAGTACTTTTCCAGTGAAGACTTTTTCAATGAAAACTTCTCCTGTAAACACTTCTCCTGTGAACACTTCTCCTGCTTCCGGATACGAAAAAAGTTTTCTGTGTCCATTCAAGTATCCATACAAGATCTTTTAGCTGGTCTGGTTCTTGGAGGCATCTGGTGGTATACCTCAAGCAATTGGTAATTGATTGAGTTATTCAATAATAGAATGGGGTAAAGTCTTCAATTTATCACACCATAGTCACTCCTTGGAAGATGGTTTCAAAAAGTCGTCCAGTTCATAAATTGGTTGGTCCTAAAAATCACCTGTTTTTTCTTTGCCGGGGGGATCGCCCCTTTATATATACGACGCTCGCGTGTTTCAGGTTTTGCAGCCGCGCGAACCAAAAGCTATAAAGTCTCCGTGATCCCCCCCTCCCCTCGCTGCGTTTTTTTTCTCTCATAATTTACTCCACAATAAAGCACCACTAAGGCAAGAATATTCGAAGGGTCGGAAAGAGAGACCTTTGGGAGATTATGGAGCGGGACAAAAACGACCACTATGTTGGCGAAATGGTCCCAATCGGGGATACGACCATTCCTATAGAGGATCTAACAGTATCAGCAGTCAATGGTAACCATGTATCAGCATTCCCAGGTAACCATGTATCCTGAACACACTGTTCTCATACAGAGCTGATTCCATATTTTTCATAAAAGCAAATTGCTCTCTTTATCTTGCATGGAGAACTTTTTTGTCTTGCCCATTGGTACCGATGGGGGTAGCCGGCTAGGGGACTAACTTGGCAGGTGAGCTCAATCTCTACATGGTGCGCTCAATCTCTACATGGTGCGCTCAATGTCTACATGGTGCGCTCAATCTTTACATGCTGAGCTCAATCTCTACATGGTGATCTCAATCTCTGCATTGTGAGCTCAATCTCTACATGGGTAGTGGTCTGCCATCTTGGATCTAACATTATTAGTACACATTCTATCGAGGCAGTTTTTTAGGGATATGAATTGATTTGGTTATTTTAATATGGTATCTTTTTGTTTACGGGTGTACGAATAAGTCCAGATCCCACGTTACAACTATACAGTGCGATTTCATGAGAGACCAACTCGGAAAATGGTGATCTTCATAGCAGTGTCTTCCCCCAAGGCTATGAAAGTTTTTTTTCCTACTAATTCATCTAGTAACTTATCTAGTCATTCATCTAATCATTCATCTAGAAATTGGTCTGCTGCATACCATTCAGTATAGTAGCACGGTACAGTCGTCATCTCTAGATACAGAAGAAAGCACTCCCAGGTCACATTTTGTCTTCGAGAGAATCTTAGCTTACAAGCTGGTGAGTAATGGAATATGGACAAATGCAAGTGTTTGTTAATTTGTACCCACTATGGCTTTAATGGTTGTACCAGCCATGCGTACGGATTAACAGGGATAGTGGTAGATCCATTACAGGCTAGACTCAGCCATACATCTTGTCTCGCTGTCTGACAACAGGGGCAATTCTATTGTACCACTTCTCTATCATCAATGTATGAGGTGCCAGGAGGGAATGTGATGGAGTTCCCCGGATAGAGTTAGTTTCCTGTTGAACGTTATGAACTAAGTTATCTATTTTGTCTGTTGATGGGTCTCCAGGAAGAGGAACCAGTACAATTTATATAACAATTGAAGAGGAACCAGTGCAATTTATACAACAATTGAAGAGGAACGTGTGATTGAAAAACTCTACATCAAAACAATAGTGGGGATTGTTCTGGCATCTTCAAAAACAGCCAATCATTGGCGATGGCCGAACGCCGTGATGCGGTGTTTTCAATAGCCCTTGCTAGGATCGTGCAGGGCAGAGAGACTTCATAATACCTCCATAGGTAGATTACTACCTATTTGACAGATTGAATGTGGAGAATTTTCCCTTGTACCCATCACAAACCGACAGGATACGCTAACTTCATCGCCAACTACTTAAGTGGCCTAAACTTTCTCTGAGGAATCATCAACAAAAAACATACTAAACAGAGTACCCGAAAGCAAGACTCTGCGCTTACCTACTATACACACTAAACTATACTACTATAATAAATATAGTTATTATTAGTGAAACAGTGATAAATGTATAGCAATACACTATGGGTCTTCTCTCTACTACTTTATGAAGTAGTCTCCCTATGTGCCTGGTAAACCATTACCAGTCTCACTAACACTACCAACCCATACAAACACTACCAACCCATACAAACATTATCTACAGCTTTGTAAAATTAATATATAGCTTTCTCGAAAGAGGCCTGGTGGGCCGCGATGGTTGTGGTGTAGATGAGATTGAGAATTCCTGCAACGTCCATAGAATCACGGTGGAGGGATTGAATCGGAACGGGAAAATCGGAACGGGAAAATCGGAACGCGGAAATGGAAGTCTAAAAGTGCCGATGAAAGGTATCCAAGGTCTAATTCCAATGGGGATTTCCCTTCAATCGACTTGGATGGTTGAACATTAAGCACGTATTCTTCTACGGTTAGGCGCAACGGCCAGTCTTGGTTATGATGGATGTAAAGGCGAAGATAAGTCTCAGTCAAGTTGTTCTGGTTTTTCACACGGCCATTTGATTACTTGTTAAGAATCTAACAAGTAGTGCTAAACAGTAGTATTATGTATTAGTAGAGAGTAGTAGAGAGTAGTAGAGAGTAGTAGAGAGTAGTTAAGCTCTAGACTATTTAATTAATCATCTAAACATATACTTTTAATTGCTAATTCATAGTGATGGTGGAACCTAAGTGAGAGTAGTGAATGTAGCCCTAGTGAATGTAGTCTTAGTGAGAGTAATCTTAGTGAGTTTAGTCTTAGTGAGAGTAATCCTAGTGACTGATGTAAGGTACGCAAGTAGTATTTCTTGAAGGTGTATTGACAGGGTATATTTTAGTTCTTGTGCAAGATCCCCAAGTCTTCTGTCATGCCCAAGCACTTGATTGGCAAGTATATCCCCAACTTAACGGCCAAGCCATTCGACATCACTAAGGAGTACTTTGACGAGATGTACGAATGATCAATTCCAATGAGATCAAGTCCATCTTCGACAATCGGGAGTCGTACGAGAAGGCTTAGAGAAGGTGAGGTGTTAACCAGCAGTAAGTACTTTAGTATAATAATCTACAAAAAAGAAAAAAAAATAAAAAATAAAAAATAAAAAATAAAAAAACACTTAATATGAATTACTGAAGCTGGTGATATATACTGAAGCTGGTGAAAGGCAAGAACAATTGAAAGTTGAAGATCTCCCTGCGAACTTGAACCTCATCACCCTATGGGATTCAGTCGTCTATAGCATTTTGAGGTCAAAGTGAGCAAGCAATATCCTGAACTCATCTACCACCAAGCCTATAAGCTTTTTCGTGGGCTCTTGTTGCATCTTCCAAGTGGAGGATTGTTATAGTTGATTTGAACGTAATATCAAGTGGATAAGAAATCATTTGTTTCTATTTTTCAGTAGAATTCCACCAATTTCTATTAATATTCCTCCCAATAGTAACACTTGACTCTCTATTAATATCTCAATCTTCTTGACTCTCTATTAATATCTCAATCTTCTTGACTCTCTATTAATATCTCATTCGTATCACATGACTCTGATCACCGAGCCGTATCTGTTAGGAGCAACCACTTCGGTAGATTCATTCCAAGTTGGGATCAATGTCTTCTTGAACTTCTTACTACTCTTGAAGAAACTATCCTTGTCTATGTTTAAGAACAATTTCATATAACGATGAGACTCGTACAATGATGACTTTTCGAAAATTCTGGACCAATCCTCATTATTTTATCAGACCACCATATTATCTATCGGACATGATTATTACAGAACATAATATGAATAGAGTGGTACGGAGTAGTATGGAGTAGTATGGAGTAGTATGGAGTAGTATGGAGTAGTATGGAGTAGTATGGAGTAGTATGGAGTAGTATGGAGTAGTATGGAGTAGTATGGAGTAGTATGGAGTAGTATGGAGTAGTATGGAGTAGTATGGAGTAGTATGGAGTAGTATGGAGTAGTATAGAGTACTATAGAGTACTATAAAGCACTATAGAGTACTATAAAGCACTATAGAGTACTATAAAGCACTATAGAGTAGTACAGTGTTTTTCAAAACTGTTCAAACCAGCGCGACAAAATGTTTCGAACCAAGAAGACAGAATGGTTCAAGCCAACGCGGCAAAACGATTCAAACCACACTAGCAAAATTAAATAAACCAATATACATAGTCCCTAACAAGTTTTGTATACAGGATAACAAGGAAACCAGTCCGTCCGTTTTTCACCCTTGATTGGTACTGCAAGACTTTTACCCCAAATGTAGTACCATATGAGGCAATCCTCCAGATTTAAGATTTCAGTTTTAAGATTTCAGTTTCAAAAATTTCAGTTTTAAAATTTCAGAATATTGAATTCTAAAGAAAGTGGGTGTGAAACATTACGCCTTTTGGTTTGAAAGACTGTGCGAAAGGGGTACGAAACTTTTTGAGTTATTGGTTTGTTTAATTTTGCTAGTGTGGTTTGAAACGTTTTGCTACGCTGCTTTGAATAGTTTTGAAAAACACTGGACTATAGAAGGGTATGGAGTGGTATGGAGTATTATAGAGTGGTATGGAGTATTATAGAGTGGTATGGAGTATTATAGAGTGGTATGGAGTATTATAGAGTGGTATGGAGTATTATAGAGTGGTATAGAGTGGTATAGAGTGGTATAGAGTGGTATAGAGTGGTATGGAGTATTATAGAGTGGTATGGAGTAGTATGGAGTGGTATAGAGTGGTATAGAGTATTATAGAGTATTATAGAGTGGTATAAAGCACTATAAAGCACTATAAAGCACTATAAAGCACTATAGAGTGGTATGGACGGTCCAAATGTAATGTAGTAGTGTATTAACAGTAGAGTACAGTCAATAAGAGTACAAACCAGAATATGGGTTATCCAAGTATAGTCAGTATAGTCAGTAGAGTAGATGAAAGTAGTAGAATAGATGAAAGTAATAGAGTATAGTGTATTTTGTAACGTGGTATAGTTGGGACNGATGAAAGTAGTAGAATAGATGAAAGTAATAGAGTATAGTGTATTTTGTAACGTGGTATAGTTGGGACTGTAAAGTATCGTAGAGTAGTGTATAGTCAATAATAATATAATATACTTGTTAGACTTCACATCTTCAGTAGTAGTGTAGTGTAGTGTAGTACACAAGTATTGTAGTAGTATATTTTAGATTCTGGGTACGTCCAGTAATCTGTTTTGTGTGTTTTGTGTGTTTATTCGCCGATGTTTCCTCAAAGAGAAACCATCGCACCTTATATAGACTAGTGTGGCATAGAAGAATGGAGGTCGTATCGACCAGTGCAGGCCTTCAACCTCCACATGGGTAGTACACTACATATGGTGGGTCTAACAGTATAGAGTGGTATGGAGTGGTATGGAGTGGTATGGAGTATTACGGAGTATTATAGAGTATCATAGAGTATCATAGAGTATCATAGAGTACTACAGAGTACTACAGAGTATTTTAGAGTACTACAGAGTATCATAGAGTACTACAGAGTATTTTAGAGTACTACAGAGCATTTTAGAGTACTTGTTAGATTCTTGTTGTAACGTTAAGTACTAAGTTATCTTTATTCGTTGATGGATCCCCAATAAATGGGAATCCGTGTAGTTATATAGCTAGCCAGTGAATACCAGAGAGTGCAGCAGGGCAGTTAAACGCCATGTCACGAGGTAAGGTGAATTGATCAGGCCAAGTCACGGGTTAAGGTGCCATGGATGAGTCACTAGCATTCGTAGGCTCGAAAGATACCTCTATGGGTAGTGTGTCTACCCATGGTAGGTCTAACACAGTCAGAGAGGTTGCATAATATCACCTTAGGTAGGGATCTACCTATGGTGGGTCTGAAATCTCCCCCCCCCCCCCCCCCCCC
>NKZD01002162.1:0-15922 GCA_002370635.1 Metschnikowia cerradonensis | reverse complement strand
ATCGTGAAACACCGTACTTGAGAGAATTATTGGAGGCCAATGTCATAACAATTCCAACTTACCAGAGAGTCTATGGAAACTCTCAACAAATTCCAGAGAGTGAAGCAGGGCGTTTAAACGTCATGTCACGAGATAAGGTGAATCGATGAGGCCAAGTCACCGGCTAAGGTGCCTTGGATGAGTCACTGGCATTCGTAGGCTCGAAAGATACCTCTATGGGTAGTGTGTCTACCCATGGTAGGTCTAACATAAAGGTATATTTACCAATAAAGGTATATTTACCAATAAGGTATGTTCACCAATAAAGGTATGTTCACCAATAAAGGTATGTTCACCAATAAAGGTATGTTCACCAATAAAGGGTGGTAGGCTCCCTATCGATCGTAAATAGTAGTCCTAATTACCGGACAGGTCGGGTGAGACCCATATTGTTAGATTCTTGTTGTTACGTCAGGTACTCTATTTAGTATGTTTCTTTGGTCATGATTCCTCAGAAGGAGGAATCTAAGCTATTTAAGTAGTTGATAACGGCCTCACATAGTCAACCGCTTTATAGTACAGTACAGTACAGTATAGTATAGTATAGTATAGTATAGTATAGTATAGTATAGTATAGTATAGTCAGGGATCTTAACAGTTTGAAGTAACTAGTCTATATACTCATTAAGCACTAAACTAATCACTGACCATATTAGTAGTCTATAGTAGTCTATAGTAGTCTATAGTAGTCTCCATACTCATTGGGTACTATACTATGTACTACTTTATATTAATATATATACTCGTTAAGTACTATACTACTATGCTGTCATACTCCATACTCCATACTCAATACTCCATACTCAATACTCCATACTCCATACTCCATACTAGCCTTACTTTAGCCTATGCCACTACATGGTACTACTCTATAATAGTCTATAATACTATACATACTCATTGAGTACTTTAATACTCAGTACCACTCAGGAATAGTCTGGACTAGCCTTAACTAATACTCTATATTACTACTACACTCCAGTCTGTAGCATGGTTTATAGCATAGTAAGTAGTGAGTCATCCACTCTTTCCCGAACACTTTCCCGAACACTTTCCCGAACACTTTCCCGAACACTTTCCCGAACACTTTCCCGAACACTTTCCAGAACACTTTCCAGAGCACTTTCCAGAACACTTTCCAAAACACTTTCCAGAACACTTTCCAGAACACTCTTTCCATCCCGGTCTACTCTAGAAATATAAACGAGGTATATGACAAAGCAGGGTCTCGAATATGGTATCGTAGCTTTTATACTGCACCAGGCTTGTATAATTAGCCATGGTACGTACTATGCTGGCTTTGTCCCATTCATACCATTGGTCACTAGTCAGGTATAGATACATCATGGATAGCACACCAGACTAAGACTAATGACAATCGTATGAATTCATTTAGAAACATATTTGTTTGGTCATAACTCCGCTAAGGTAAGAGCCCCGCTAAGGTAAGAAAATTAAAGGGATAATCAGGAAGTTGAATATAATACTGTTCCTAGTCAGAAGTCCCTTAAGGTATATTGATTTAACTCTCTCCCACTAGGTGAAGGTGTGAGTCCTAATATGGTGGTCATCCTATTGCTACTACTTCGTAATCTTCGGCATCGAATAGTACTATATAATATTATAGTATAGTAAAAAATGTTTATTCAGGCACAGTACAGGTAGTAGAGTCAGGCAGTATAGTATAAAGTATATTATTAGAGTATAGTATAAAGTATATTATTAGAGTATAGTATTGGAGTATAGTATTGCAGTATAATATGTAGAGAGCTGGATTCTTGTTACTTCAGTACTCAGAATGTTGTTAGATTCTTGTTACTTCACTACTCAGAATGTTGTTAGATTCTTGTTACTTCACTACTCAGAATGTTGTTAGATTCTTGTTACGTCAGGTACTCTATTTAGTATGTTTTTTTGGTCATGATTCCTCCTTCTGAGGAATCTGAGCTATTTAAGTAGTTGATAACGGCCTCACCTAGTCAATCGGTTGATTCTAGGTGCTGTATTATAGTATAGTGTATGTTATGTTCTTTAGAACGCGTGTTAACCTAATCTTGAATTGGTTGATGGTTTCTCAAAGAGAGGAACCGAGGCGACTTAGATAACTTTGAGAGAAACGTAACATCGAAAAACTCTCCACTATAAAAATGGTAAGGATTGTTCGAGAATATTCGAAAGGACCATCATAGTACTTCATACAACGATGGTCGTGACACGGCTATTGCAATTGCCATTCTAACAATCGGACTAATCGGACTACTCGGACTACTCGGACTGAGAGGCTTCATAATACCTCCATAGGCAAGGTCCTACCGATGATGAGTCCTTTTTTAGTGGCCCTTTTTTAGTGGCCCCTTTTGAGTGGCCTATTTCGAGTAGCATACACATACACAGCATTATGAATGTTTCTCCTATCAATTTAACTAGCCCTGAAAACAGCTTTCTTGTATTACTGAACAAGCCGTACTATTACATTGACTCGAGGCGCATTTAAAGAGTGACCCATGGAAAGGCTAAACAAAATTCTACTGATTCGAAGCCATGGCCTTTTAGACTCCCATACAGAAAGGTTGCGTGACGATGTATTAATAGAGATGAAATCAGTACCGAAATCACGGCATCTCCATAGATTGTATATACTCAAATTATCTTATTCCTGGTGCCGCACTAAACTATAATTACTGACGTAGTACTATACTAATAACACTACGACTACACTCTACTGTAAGATTATACTAGTACTACAGTATTTTTAAAAACGATTCAGAGCACACTAGTAAAATTAAATGAACCAATAATTCAAAAAGTTTCGTACCCTTTTCGCAAAGTCTTTCAAACCAAATGGCGTAATATTTCACACCAACTTTTATTAAAATTCAATATTCTGAAATCTTGAATGAATAGATAAGATAATTGTTTTATCTTTTCCTCTTTGCACCCCCGTTAGCTTTTTTCTTTTACATCTCATTGTATACAAACCTCTTTTTTATTTTTCCATTCTACAGTATTCCTTAAGGTTAATAGTCTAATATTCGATACAAAATCTTATGAAATCTAGTGGTTCTTTAGCATTAGATCATAACTCTAATTGTTCAAAATTATATAAGTTAAATGAGTTGTTATGGACCCATTCTAATTTATCGTTAAAAGATCCTTTAATACCATAAGAAGAAGCTCCTGAAACCATAAAAATGGGCTAGTAGTTTAACTATGCTTAATGAAGTGTTGAAGGTCTTCACAATTAAAGAAAATGATGGCCTAATAGTTTACTATTATCAAAAAGATCCTTAAATATGGACGATTAAATCTAGAGGATTAAATCTGGAGGATTGTCTCATATGGTACTACATTTGGGACAGAAGTCTTACAATACCAATCCATGGTGAAAACGGACGGAACTTTCTCCTCGCTCACGGGCTGTGTGACTAGCCAGGACCCTGGCGCCCTGGAGTTTCAGCCCCCAAAACGAAGCATATAAAAGATGTGGTAAATCTGCCCCATTTTTCTTTCTTTGCATTTTATAATTATTCCTTCCACAATGGTTCCTCCTATAGCTATTGAATCATCATTGAACTTCTCAGGGTTCCCCACCATTAAAAGCGTGCAAGATTCTTTGGTCGAGCAGTGCAGTTGTCGCTTAAAAACAATGTCATAATAAGAACTGGTTTCCTTGTGTTGAAAGTGAGCAATGAATGATCATTTCAGAAAAGAAAGGCGCACACTCATGAAAATCCCAGAGTGTGCTATATACTTACTTCTTGATGCTATACTTACCTTTTCTATATAATAGGAAGGTCTAGCTCTCACATCATTCTTGTGTGGAAAGTTTAAGTGAGTCCTGGAAATCAATATAAGATGGGACTCTGGCACTCTGGTCCATACCCTAGTGTTAGTTAACTAATCAGAATATCGTCTGAGAGGAACATACCAAGATGTCGTCTACTTCCAGACCCACCAGAAACAGCTCTCGTGTAACTCCTCAAGTATTCACTTATCTTGATGAGTGTTATGTTCTTTAATCCATGTATGCCCAACTTCTTATATTCGTTGATGGTTCCTCAAGAGAGGAATCGGAGTGGCTTATATACCTTTGAGAGAAACGTGTTACCGGAAAACTCTCTCCCAGAACAATGGAAGTATTGCTTCTGGAATATTCGAAAGGAGCCATCGGAGCACTTCGTGCATAGATGGCCAAACGCCGTATCACCATTGTAACAATCGGACTGAGAGGCTTCATAATACCTTCATAGACAGGGCCCTGCCTATGGTGGATCTAACAATGAGACTATGAACTTTATCCATGGTGCTCAGTATTATATGCTGGACTGTACTCCATGGTTATTGAAAGGTCCTCCTGATGTACCTAGCATAAATGTTGATTTAGTGTTAAGTGATCTACACCTTGTTATCCTGTATCCAACAACTTGTAAGGGATTATGTGTATTGGTTTATTTAATTTTGCCAGTGCTATAGAATCCTCACTGCTATACTGTAGTACCACTCCACCAGACTTTACTAGACTCCACCAGACTTTACTAGACTCCACTAGACTTTACTACTACTACTACTACTACTACTACTACTACTACTACTACTACTAAACTACTACTATTATTATTATTATGTTAGTCCACCATAGACAGGGTCCTGCCTATTGAGGTATCATGAAGCCTGCTCTGTCCGATCGTTGCATGGAGTACAATGATGACATGGCCATTGTTTTAGAGTTTTCGAATGCTACGTTATCAAAGGTATAAAAACCGCCCTAGTTCCTCTTTAAGGAACCATCAGCGAATATAATATCAGTTAGGCATAAATACTTCAAAGATCATAACAATAGTCCAACCCTCCCTGGAGCGACTATACTACCGCGGCTTCTCCACATGGAGGTACATCTTAAGGGCCTCGGGATATTTGCTTGTAGCAGGATATGAATATCTTAATGTTCTTCAAGTCTGTTGATCTTCTATACATACCAAATAAGAAAAGCAGGCTGGATCTAGAAAAGATATGCTTATTCTTTTGCTTCCAAACCGTACATGATACTTTCCCATGATAAGGCTTAGCATAGATAAATTCTTTTTTTTTGTTTTTCTTTTTTTTGGATCGATATGAAATATCGAAATATCCACTTAGTCGTTGAACCATTTAAAATACCGAGTCTTTGAAATCTATTAAGAATATTTAGTAGGTATCGAAAATATATTTCATTGCAATTACCAGACTCTAAATACTCTAGATTGTATGAACCTTTAGACAATACCAGGAAAGGTACTAGAGAGAGAGAGAGATAGTAGTATATCCACTATTGATTAGAGTACTGCCTGACTGACTGACTGACTGACTGACTGCCTGACTGACTGACTGACTGACTGACTGCCTGACTGACTGACTGACTGACTGACTGCCTGACTGACTGGATATGGTAGAATGTTATGGGTCACTGTTTAACTAGTGTATGGATGTGAATGACTAATGAACTGCTTATAATACTACGTAGTGATGGACTAATACTCTGTAGTCACGGACCATTAATACTCTGTAGTACTATGAATAGTAGTGACTTCTAGATCATCTATAGTTCAATATTCATGGAGAATAAATAATCTGTACTAGACTCTAAATCGGTTTCACTCTATAAACTGTAAATCAGTTTGACTAAATCAGTTTGACTAAATCAGTTTGACTAAATCAGTTTGACTCTATAAGACTATAAGACTATAAGACTATAAGACTATAAGACTATAAGACTATAAGACTATAAGACTATAAGACTACAAATCGGCCCGGACTCTAATAGCACTCTATAATCCTTAAAGTCTATAAATAATGTGGTGATGGTGTAAATAATCCATCTATTCGATGGCCTGGCACTCGTTTGTTTCTATGTGCAGAGTGATCCAGTCGTCCACCGATTTAAACTCCTTGAAGCAGAGCTTGCACGTGCCCGGGATCTTGCTCCGGTTGCTCTTTTTGGTGCCCTCGGGGTACTGGAAATGAATAGCCTTCAAGTGGTTCTTGTACGTGTCGCACCGCGAGAAAATGCCCAGCGTGTGGCTGCACTTGTTACCGGACTCTCCGTTTTTGAAAGGGCACTTGAATTGCCCTTGGTCGGCGCCCATTTCCTTCCAGTGGCACTTGAAATGCCGGAAAAGGTCATTGGGGCGTGCAAATCCTCTTTGGCACACTTTACACACGTGAGGTCTGGCCGTGGGGTTGAGATGCGTTGACCGGTGCGTGGCCAAATTGGAAAAGTGCTGCAAACACTGCGGACACTGACGCTTCTTCCGTTTTTTCTGCGGCTCGGGCGATTCGGAATGGGGAGAATCGCTGGATTTGGGCGAAAGCCCATTTTCTTGGTCCGAAAATGGCTCTTCACTTGGCGTCCGCTCGGGTGTAAGATGATTGATGGCTTTAGGCTCATATGTGGCACCAGAAACTGAAGTAGCAGGACCAGAAACAGGACCTGTACCTGGAACTGGAACTGAAGGAATGGACGGACCAGAAATGGACGGAACGGGAACTGAAGTGGGATGTACTGATGGCACGGCCAGCACTGATGGAACGGGGCCTGCTGATAGACTTGATACTGCAATCTTGGCAACCGATGGAAGACAAGCGGCCACAAGTGCAGGCTCTTCAGAAGCCGCTTCGGAAAGTGATGACTTGCTCGAGTACGATGCAGGATACGTATTGGTGATGTAAGCTGTAGGAGCAGCAACCACCGGTCCCATTTTCATTTGTTCATTGTTCTGGTTATTCTGGGTGTTTTGGGGGTTTTGTGGATTTTGTAGATTACTTCCATATCCAAATGTCTTGGGTGTGAAGATATCTGGTTTTAGTTGGGCCGCATTGGGTACCACACTGGGTAGGGTACGTGCAGATTCTAAGTTGGGAGGAGTCCGGGATGGGTCACGTGGGTCCTTGCCATATTGGTCATATTGGCTGTATTGTGGATAAGCTTCCCGTGGGTAAGGGTCCCGTGGATAAGGGTCCCTGGGATATTGATCACGTGCATATGCGTCACGTGGGTAAGGATCACGTGTGTACTCATGCTTCACAGCGTATAGTTCTTTTGGCTCGTGCGGATGTGGCTGGAACTTTGGGGGATGATGTATAGGGTAAGAGGCATTATGGGCCACGTTTTGCTGCGGTAGGGCAAAATCCAATGCGAGCGAATTTAGGGAGGGGAGACGACACTCGACTTTATTTCCCATGACAAAATGTTGAACAATAAGTGAGGAAAAGTCAAAAGTCAAGAAAAAAATCTGACTCAAAAGTCAAGAAGTCAAAAGAAAACAAGGACTTAAACGAAATCAGAACGGAGAATATCGACTTGAAAAGAACTCGGAAGTCGAAAGTGTTGACAAATTATTTGGCGCCAAGTCTAGGGATTGGACTAACACACTGGAGTGTATACGGTATGAGGCGGTTCGCACGGAGTTGCCTGAAAAGGGATGCAAAGCGAGCAGACTATAGACACGAACAATAAGAAAAGGGAGAATTATTTGTTGAACCGAGAAGATCTAGAACGGATCGACGGTTATCAACGGATATAAAACAAATGTGGAACCGAACTGAAACGGATGTAAAATGGATCTAAATGGATGTCAAACAGACCTAAAATGGATATGAAACGGATTTAAAAACGGAATTAAACGGATTTGAAACGGATCTAAGACGGATGTCAAAGTTTAACCCAGATGAAAAAAAAACACAGACTGGACTAAGAATAACCTGGATTTCTCAGCGAGTATTCTATTCTAAATTTGGCACAGTGATGGGGATACACAGTGCACGACGGAAGTGATCTTAATGAACAGTGATCCTGGATTGGATTCAATCACTGAAAAGATTAACGATGGATAGATGGAATCAGTGAAACCGACTAAGGTATGATTTGGTATGGGTTGGTATGGGTTGGTATGGGATGTATTTTTGGTGTGGGATGTATTTTTGGTGTGGACGGTCTATTAAAAGAAAGACCGGATGGTGGACACCAAGAAAGTGGGTGGGGAGGAAATAGTCGCAGGGATAGGAGGGCAGGTGGCAGGCGATATATAAGAACCGGCCGGCTCGAAAGTATTTCCGATTCTTCCGCTGCACAGACCCAAAACCTCGCGGACGGCTGAAAAAAAAACCGCCAAGAGAGCGCAGCCCTGGCCCCAGCGCCGCGTGTGTGCAGGCTGCGGCTCGGAATCAGCACCGACTTTTGCGAGAGCCTCAGCCATGCTTCACTCCTCCTCAGTTTTCGTGTTGCTGATGCCCATAAACGGCAGCTGCAAGCCAACGTTTCTTTTCTTGGGAGGGAGGTTTATTTCTGTTCCTATTTCGTCCTTGTATTAGATTGGTTCGTGCTTCTGTTTCATGTCTGTCTGTTTGATTGGTTCGTATCTCTGTTTCATGTCTGTGTTTTTTTGATCTCCACCTCCAAAGATTTATTTTTTTTTTCACTCTTGATGTCCGTTTGATCTCCATCCACTTGGTGATTTATTTTTTTTTATTATTTGCGCTTGGGCGCTTTTTCATTGTACGTCACCTTCACTTCCCACTAAAGCCTTACCTTCTATGCCGACTCTATTTTCTTCTTTTCTTCTTTTCTTCTTTTCTTCTTTTCTGTATTCTTCATGCACTATGCTGTCTTGCTTAGTGTATCACTCCAACCTGTCTGTGCATATCTCCATTGTCTCCTATTTCCCTGTCTGTCGATAGGGGTAGCGCACGGTTAAGCAAACATCACCTGTCAATGCAAGCTGACGGTCCCAGTCACGGCCACCGCCTCGGCATCCCTGAGGCCGATTAGCCTGCATATACTACGCAGACGCACATGCCGCCCGTGCATACGCGGGTGTCAGATCTTGGACACCTGGTCATCAAAAGCGCATACTCGCCTGGTGGGCCCGGAAATTGGCCTTGTTTCGAGGCCATACTCGAAGCATTGATACATTCCACGTTGCCGGTTCCATTGAAACTAGCTGGCTAAGCGTAACTTCCACTGCAGCCTCAGCCGCTGGTTCCGGAAACGGCTTGAATAGGGGTACGGCTCGATGCGCGCATTTCCATTTTGGGCTTTTCTCCGGTCCCGCCCGCTGCACTGCTTACACTAGCAAAAGTAAGAACCAAAGTCGGTTGACACTTTGGCCATTTCTAAGCCGAGAGGGATTTTGACGTGCTTACTAATTTGGGATTGAACAAAGGCTAGCGTTGGCTAGTGCTTGCAGTTCCTCGGGCATTCCGTTCGCCAAGACCCGCCCCACAAATTGTTCTGCAGACAGTCCCCCACGGAGTTCCGCCGTAAGTCTAGTCCCACCTACCACCAGATACCCGCCATCATCCATCACTATCACTGCCACTGCCACTGCCAACTACCTGAAACAGACTCCGAATGAGTCTGACCCTGAAATAGAAGCGGAAGGAACTCCTGCTTATGTACACTCTTAGTGTGCAGTGACCATCAGAACACGGAATATGAATATGTGGGTAAGGGTGAAATGAGAGATCAGGGGATCTGAATCAGGATAGATCGGGCTGGGGTACGGGTGTGGTGGGGATGATTGGTGGATCACGGCCTTGGCGTAGTGGCTGCATGAGGCTACACCGTGTGTGTGCAGATTGTCATTGAGGGAGTCTGCGAAAAAGTCTGCAAAGGGCGAGCACAAAGTGTGGGCAAAATGTGTACGCAAAATGCACGACGAATGCACGGCCTGCATACACATGGCGCACGAAGGATGGACGCACTGCAGATACCCGGAACTCGCGGCGCGCGTGGCTACTTTCCGTTGACATAGTGCGGCTTTAATCGTCGGAGGCTGTGGTGATCCGCGGAACGGCACTTGGCGAGAGCAATGCGCCGAGCGATCCAAACATGCATTTGCTCTAAAGTAGTCTTGAAGCCGCGCACATGGGCTCTCCGGGCGGCGTGAGCCGCTTGAGCCGCATCGTCGCCTCGAGTCCGCTTATGTCATCATGGTGCATTAACAATAGCTTATATTATGCACCCATAGTGTCCAGGTGTCTTTCTGCTGCATTACATCAATAGCGCGGTGAATATGTACTGTACTAAATGCTTAATAATGGCATTAGAGTGAATGCGCTTAATAATAGCTTGCGTGCTTTACGTGCTTCAGGACGTGAGTTCTTATTGTCTACGCTGCTGGAGGGGGCCTAAGGCTGCATGCAGTAAAATTGAGCCCCTTGGATTGTCATATAACGTCATTTCACCTGCGTCCATTGTCCCTTGCCTGAGTGTGTGCTCATGTGTACACTGAGTGGCCATTAACGTATGATTCGTGTTCGTCGGTTAGGAATGGGCGGCATTGCTGTGTGTCGCTTACTTGTTTTACGTGTGTTTCAAGTGTGTTTCATGTGTGTTTCATGTGTGTTTCATGTGGGTTTACGTTCGCTAATGTCCACTGTGGCTTCCTGGTGCACTTTATTGTTCCAGGTAAATGGGTGTACCTGAAATGGTACCTGAAATGGTACCTGAATGGTACCTGAATGGTACCTGAATGGATACTTTGAACAATGCCCAAGAACGGTAAGTGTGGCTCGATGTACGGAACAATAAAACTCTAACCTGAGACGTGAAACGGGAAACGTCAAACACGGACGTGTGAACGTCTGATTGTGTGAACGTATGAACACCTGAAACACTAATGACATGAAACACTCATGAAACATGCAACATGAAACACTCATGAAACAAAGAAACACCAAAACCCGAAAACCTCTACCTTTCTCAAGCTGACCTGACTTAACTACTACAACAACCACCATATACTTTTACGGTTGAGTTGATGTCAGGATTTAAGCTTTATTTTTTCTCTCTACCTTTTCCTGCACACAATACCCTTACTTTTTTTTACCGAGCACTTTTTCTATGTGCGACCTCTTAACCTCCCCATTCATGTAGGTATAAGCTTTATGTCGCTACTAGACTATAACTTAGTGTTCGTCTATATCATGCTCTAAACCGTCTTCCCCGCTTTCCCTCTTGCGCTCTTGGCCTCGCTTCCGTTTATCCGTGTGTCCGTGTATCCGTGTATTCTTTTTGTAAGTGATCCTCGGTCCAACCCCAATTCACTAGTCTCTGTCACCCACTAGTCTCCGCCAATCCTACTTACCTTTGTTAATTTTACTAACCTTCAAATACTAGTTCTACAAACTCTAGTTTTCAGAAACTCTCATTTTCTACCAAGTCAGTCTCCCATTTATATACCAGCTTAAGGTATTGGTGTAGTGGCATAACAATCAAACTAGACATGTGTCATTTGAGGTGGGTCCATGTTGGAAATTGAGACTGGCTGTTCCCACCATAGACATGTTGTGGTGTAGGGTCCAGGGTCACGAGTCTATAGTCCATGGTCCACGGTCTAATAACGTCCACGGTCCATGGCCCAAGGTCTAGTAAGGTCACGGTCAAATAACGTCCACGGTCCATGGCCCAAGGTCTAGTAAGGTCACGGTCAAATAACGTCTACGGTCTAATACGGTCCACGGTCCATCGCCCAAGGTCTAATAAGGTCCACGGTCTACTAAATTCTAGATGTGTCTTGGTTCTCGTTCATATTGTAGCTCCACTGAATTTCTGGATATGCCTTTGTTGTAATTCCAGGTATGGTCTAGATGATGGGGTAGTTCTAATTTCTAGCTCTACTAAATTCTGGTAGTTCTACTTCTACTTCTACTTCTACTTCTACTGTACTTCTACTTCTACTGTTAGTTCCACTTCTACTGTACTTCTACTTCTACTTCTATCTGGTTGTTGTTCTCTAATGTAACGAGTACTTAGCTTGTACGGAGGCGAGGTACTTCTTGGATATGTTATATGCAGAAAAGTGACAAGTGAGGTACAGTGTTTTTCAAAAGTATTCAAACCAGTGCGACAAAATGTTTCGTACCCTTTGCACAATCTTTCAAACCAAATGGACAAGTTGTTGCATACAGGATAACAAGGAAACCAGTTCAGTTCCGTCCGTTTTTCACCCTTGATTGGTATTGCAAGACTTCTGTCCCAAATGCAGTACATAAGAGGCAATCCTTCAGATTTAAGATTTCAGAANATTGGTATTGCAAGACTTCTGTCCCAAATGCAGTACATAAGAGGCAATCCTTCAGATTTAAGATTTCAGAATATTGAATTCTAATAAAAGTTGGTGTGAACCATTCTGTCTTTTTGGTTTGAAACATTTTGTCATGCTGGTTTGAATCATTTTGTTGCGCTGGTTTGAATCATTTTGTCACGCTGGTTTGGATAGTTTTGAAAAACACTGTACAGCAAAATCTCTATACACCAGATTCTCTATACACCAGATTCTCTATACACTAAATTCTCTATACACTAGATTCTCTATGCACTAGATTCTCTACACACTAAATTCTCTATACACTAGATTCTCTATACACTAAATTCTCTATACACTAGATTCTCTACACACTAGATTCTCTATACACTAGATTCTCTATGCACTGTTAGACTTGAGATTTACCGAATCTCCATACAGGACATCCGGACGAACAGACAGGCATGTCAAAGATTTAATCAACATCAACTGTATGCAAGAAGGCTACAGCCATGACAGTATGCAAGAAGGCTACAGCCATGTCAGTATGCAAGAAGTATAACGCTATCCGGTAAGGATAAGAAAGCAAGCAGATCAAGAAAGCAGGCAAAACCAGATAGTAAAGCACGTGAGCGCAGTTGGCCGAAAAGTTGCCCGAAAACTGGACGTTTAACGGCCAACAGAGAAGCCCCCGTTTTCGAAAGAACAAGAACTCCCTTGCTTATGACATTTACACGACTTTAAGAGATAAGCTATATTAAAACGCTCGATAAAACAATCATCACTTACACTAACTGAACGGGTGAGTTCCTACTATTAGCAGTAGCCGTCAGAACATATTCAAATATCTTAGATAACCTGTTAGGCATCGTTCCTGGAAACGATCCACAAGATTGACAAGCCGTTAGAAGCTTAAACCCTTTGCGAATACAGGTTAACGCCCCAGGTCGCATAATAATTCTCTATACAGAAAATTCTCTATACACTAAATTCTCTACACACTAAATTCTCTACACACTAAATACTTTACACTATAGTAAACTACACTACACTATAGTAAACTACACTACACTAAATACTTCTAGAGGAGGGCGTGCGACTTAGCACGAGAACAATAGCCATGAACGACGCCCCAACATTATGCGATGTTGGGCCGCAACGTCTTGAAATGGCCATTGTTAAGATTAGACAATGTAGGCTCAAAATACCTCAATAGGTAGGGTCCCATCCATGGTGAATGTAACATATACTATATTGTAGTATATTAGCTGTGACAATGAATTATGTTGTTTCCGGGCAATATAGAGTATCAGATGGTATTTAGCCTTGTTCGGTACTACTCTACTACTATAGAAAAAAATAACAAAATCTACTCTGTACTGCTCTGTATATACTCTGTACTGCTCTGTATTTACTCTCTACTCCATTTACTTATCTTATACAACTATCTTATACATACAAATGATTAAATTAGACTACACTACCTACATTCATAACATACCATAGTCATATATGGACTCTAACGTGTCACAGCCACGCACCAAAACCTCACTATACTACTAGTATATGGTGTTGGATGGATTCAGTTCTTGAAATGGACTTCTTTTCCTGGTTCTTTGGCAATTCTTGGATCTTTATTGGTTCTTGGATGGCAGTTCTTGGGTCTTTGAATTCCTTGATCTTTGAATTCCTAGATCTTTGGCCTTGATCTTTGAATTCCTAGATCTTTGGCCTTGATCTTTGAATTCCTGGATCTTTGAATTACTGGATCTTTGAATTCCTGGACCTTTGAATTCCTGGATCTTTGAATTCCTGGACCTTTAGCCTGGATCTTTGAATTCCTGGACCTTTATGCCTTTCTGGAACGGGCCTTCGAAACTGAAGGCTCGGAACCAGACACCTTGGCCGTGTCCTTTACCTTAGCCGCACTCTTCTCCTTCTCCGCCTTTTTTCCCGCACTCTTGTACACGCGGATGTAAAAGGAGATGAACAACAACAAGTACGAGGTCAAGATCAAGTAGCCGTAAAACGCAGCCAATTCCGACCCATAACAGTCACCCACGTGCGGCAACGACTTGAAGTAGCGGAACGCATAGTGCGTGTAGGTGGCGAAATACACAAAGCCCAAATCCAAAACAAACTGGATGATCTGGAACCTAGTGACCCATTCCTTCCACCACACACGGATACCCCGCGCACTCAAAAAGTAGTACCAATACATCACCACATGCACAGCAAGGTTCAAGGTAATGGGCACCCACTCCACAGACGTCGAGCCCACCAACTGTGTATAACATAAAAGCGCCGTGGCTCCATGGTGGTACACGTGCAAAAACAATAACTTCTTCTTCTTCAACACCAAAAACACCGTGTCAATCAACTCCCAATACTTGGTCAAATAGTTCAAGTAGTACAACGTCACTAACTTGGGCGCAAATGCCTGCTCGCTACAGATGGCGTAGAAAAGACCATGATTGACCAAAATCGGCACCAACTGCTCGATGGTCAAAAGCAAAAGCGACAACGAAGCAAGTGTCAACCCCAAGTTGTGCACCTGAAAGAGGAAGTTCAACTTCAATGCAGGAACCCCCAACTTGGTGCTAACAAAACGGCCCCCGAAAATCACCGTATAATAAACGGCAATGATCCCAATGGCCTGCCAACCGTTGGCCAAAAACGTCTTGTTATAAATAAACTCAAAGTCCTCGGCGGGGTAGCCCACGACTTTCTCGAACGCAGCCGAGAAAATTGGCCAGAGGTACAAGCCAAATGGCCGGTCTACGGAGGGCATGCCATATTGCACGAGCGGCTCCTGTGAGAAGATGTGGTGCAAGTCGGGCATTGTATTGGGAGGAGGTGAGGAGGTTGGAATTTGAAGAAGTTTTCGCGTCGCACTTTAATATATGGTTATGGACGGGTGCACCCGTGCCTCCGCGATCGGTACCGGCTTCTGTTGTTTTTTTTTATTTTTTTTATTTTTTTTATTTTTTTTGCATCTATACCGTCTCTCTCCGATCTATACCGTACCACCGTGTACCGTCTAGCCAATACGATTCGTGTTGACGCCAATACGACGTGTGTACAGTTAATTTTAATCCGACCGTATACTGCTCGTATAGTGTATGGGCGTATGCCTGACTATAGCTTTTTACGACGAGGTATACGCTATACAACAAGTACACTAATAGGCGTTGTAATATTCCCAGATGTATAATCACATGCATCCTCTGTATATAAAATTTGAGCTTTTACCGCTTCACTCGCCGTTACTGAGGTAAGCCCTGTTGGTTTCTTTTCCTCCGCTTATTGATATGCTTGAGTTCAGCGGGGTAGTCTTGGGACAGTGAGGAAAAAATTTGTAGGTTTATTTGAGGTATAAGCCATAATGGAAACCTAAAAAACTAATCGAAGATTTAGATTCAGCATAAAGTCCTTGTGATGGAAAACTTTTAGACCAGGAGAAAGTGTTTAAATCAATATCAGCTATTCCAGCATCAACAAAATCCGAACCAATGGAAAATTTAAGACTTGATCGAATCTTTCAAATCAAAGTAAAGTCTTCGGAATCGGGAGACGCCTAAAAATCGATAGACAGTCTTTCAGAAACAATTGATCTTTTAAAATCAACAGAATCCTTCTACCATGTACCACCAACTGCTCTATACTACCATCTACTCTATATGTAGTACCGTCTACTGTAGATTACTTAACGCTAACTGAACATTTATGGTGGGTACATCAGGAGGACCTTTCAATAACCATGGAGTACAGTCCAGCATACTATACTGAGCACCATTGATAAAGTTCATAGTCTCATCAAG
>NKZD01002160.1:0-21815 GCA_002370635.1 Metschnikowia cerradonensis | reverse complement strand
TGTAGTGTAGTGTAGTATAGTGTAGTGTAGTGTAGTATAGTGTAGTGTAGTGTAGTATAGTGTAGTGTAGTGTAGTATAGTGTAGTGTATAGTAGATTTCGGTATAATAGTGGTATAGTAGACAGAAGACATGCTACTATTAGAGTGTGTATCTTTGACTCATGGTATTGAGTAGACCGGCACACTGGTGTAGGGAAGTATTATTTGACTTAGACTATAAAAGATAGTATATAGTATAGTGAATGGGACATAGATATAGTATAGTGAATGGGACTGTTAGATCCGCCATATGCAGGACCCTGTCTATGAAGGTATCATGAAGCCTCTCAGTCCGATTGTTACAATGGACTTTGCAAACGCTGTGTCACGACCATTGTTGTATGAAGTACTAGTGTGGTCCTTTCGAATATTCCAGAAACAATACTTCCATTGTTCTGGTGGAGAGGTTTTCGATGTCACGTTTCTCTCAAAGTTGTATAAACCACTCCGGTTCCTCTCTTTGAGGAACCATCAACGAATACAAGTTTAGGTTAAAACACGTTATAAAGAATATAACAGGGACATAGATATAGTATAGTGAATGGTACATGGATGTAGTACATAGAAATAGTATAGTGAATGGTACATGGATGTAGTATAGATATAGTATAGATATAGTATAGATATAGTATAGATATAGTATAGATATAGTATAGATATAGTATAGATATAGTATAGATTTAGGATATATTAAAATATATGGTTTGTTAGATTCTTGTTGTAACGCTAAGTACGAAGTTATCCTTATTCGTTGATGGATTCCCAATAAGTAGGATTCCCAGTAGTTTATGTAGCTGGCCAGTGAATACCAGAGTGAAGCAGGGAGGTTAAATGCCATGTCACGAGGTAAGGTGAATCAATGAAGCCAAGTCACGGGTTAAGGTGCCATGGATGAGTCACTGGCATTCGTAGGCTCGGAAGATACCTCTATGGGTAGTGTGTCTACCCATGGTAGGTCTAACAGTCTGACACAGTCAAAGAGGTTGCATAATATCCCCATAGGTACATCCCTACCTATGGTGGGTCTGTCATGGTTATAGATATACCACTGTTAGATTCTTGTAAGTGGTCTGCCGGAAGGTAGCGGAAGGGGCGTAGTAATGGTGAGCCCGAAAGGGGAGTAGTAGCATTGGTTGCTGATTAACTGGGCACGTCACGTGAGCTCAATACCTATATGGGTTGTATTCTACCCATCTTGGGTCTAACAATGTGGACCATATCTATATATATTTCTTTATATAACGTTTATTCATATACTACTGTCTATAAATTGTTTTCGGAGAAAATTTCGGTTAAAGGGATTTCGGTTAAAGAGATTTCAGTTGAAGTAAAAAACTCCCAGAGTGAACACTTGCGTGTTTTTTTATTGATCAATTAGGAGTTCCTGCGCGTGATAAGTTTCATGACCTTCGTCTAGTTTCTTTTGTTACTCTAAAAATGTCGTCGATAGGATAATTTGAAGAAGACTAGGTTTTTTCTTTTTTTCTTTTTTTTCTTTTTTTCTTCTTCTTTTTCTTTTTTTTTCTTTTTTTTTTCTTTTTTTCTTTTTTTTTTCTTTTTTTCTTCTTTTTTTCTTCTTTTTTTCTTCTTCTTTTTCTTCTTTTTTTCTTCTTTTTTTCTTCTTTTTTTCTTCTTCTTTTTCTTTTTCTTTTTTTTTCTTTTTTTCTTTTTTTTCGCTTTGAGTCAGCCGTTAACGGTGGGAGGCCAGATGTAGAATCAATGTCGATTCTCCGGCGTGTTGGCTTGCGGTGGGTCGTTAAGAGATCCTTGACATAGTAGAAATATTTGTCGAGTTTCAGAAAGTCCGAGTCCGGGTTTCCAACGGCCTAGGTTATTGATATGGACCGTTAATCATTTTGCATTCGTGCCATATTATTATTTGTGCAATGGATCATTCAAAGTAGATATGCTTGGCTGGGCTTTCTCCATTATCTCGTTGGAGTATGGGATGCCATAGACTGGGCAGTCTGTTGTCGGGAAGATATGTTGGAGATCATTTCCGAGATGGAAAAGTTGAACGTAGTCGTAGGGATGTTGCGACCAGATTGTTCTCTTGCACTTGAACTTCATCCAGAAATGAGAAATGAAGCCAGTCTCTTTTGAGATTGCAGTGGGAGGTTGCAAATGGGAGGTACGGGTGTGATATCCGCAACTCCACCCACTCACAATTTCACCTTTTCCACCACCTCACTACCACATTCAACCACGCCCCACACACACTTCAGTAGCTAGGATAAATTTCCTCAAGGGGGTAATTACACTCACGTGACTGTTTCTTAACTGATTCCTGTGCACAGTTCACCAAATCAGTCTTCATCCAGTCCAGTAGTACTTCCCTACTATTTAGAGCCACTCCATTCCAGGCAATCCATTCCAGGCAATCCATTCCAGGCAATCCATTCCAGGCAATCCATTTCAACCATCTACCCAATTCCATCTTGTTGCTTTCCCGCTCACATACATCATGTCTGCGGATTACTGGGCGCTGACCCAGCGGACCCAATGGCAAATGAAAAAAGAGGAGCTTGCTGAGGTACGCAGGCGGCTCATTGGCTTGGAGAAGAAAATGACCCAAGGCGGCCATATCAAGGACTATGCAGGCATAAGCTATGATATCAACATGAGGATCTACCTCCATACCATGGTGGTCAAGTTGGGACGCCGCCTCAATGTACGCCAGATAGCGCTTCTGACCGCAGAAATCTATATGACTCGCTTCTTGACTCGTGCCTCTCTTAAAGAGATCAATGTGTACCTTTTGGTGGCCACGTGTCTCTATGTGGCATGCAAGATCGAAGAGTGCCCCCAGCATATCCGACAGGTGGTGACGGAGGCACGAGGGCTTTGGCCGGAGTATATTCCACACGATGTGAGGAAATTGGCCGAGTTCGAGTTCTACCTCATTGAGGAGTTGGACATGTGCTTGGTGGTACACCATCCGTACCGGGCTTTGCTTCAGGTGCATGAGTTTTTGGGTAGCCAGCCGGAGTTTGGCTTAGTGCTTTCACATGATGAGTTGCAACACTCGTGGCTGTTGATCAATGACCTGTACATCACCGACCTCCACTTGGTGTTGCCGCCGCACGTGATTGCCTTCTGTGCCGTGTACCTAACATTAGTGCTTCAGAAACACTTGGGGGCGCTAAGGGGACCCGCTGCCCCGCCGGACTTGCACATAGAGGACCTTATGGCGTTGGACGGGCCCACTTCTTCCCTGCTCGGTCACGTGGACCTGGCCACCAAGATCGACCGGTTCATGCATTTCTTTAACTATTCCCATGTCAATTTGGACGAGGTCGCCGAGGCCATGCAGGACATGGTGGCCTTGTATATTGCCTGGGATAGATATAACGAGGGTCACGTGCGCAAAGCTCTCCATGCCATGCTTCTAAATCGATAAAATCCAACATATTATGAGGAAAAACGGGATGGTCCAAGTATGGTGTTCCCAAGGCCAGTGTTCCCAAGGCTGGTGTTCCTAAGACTAGAGTGGCAGCAATACATTCCCAGCAATACAGTTATTGCAGAACAGCTCCTGCAATACAGTTCCTGCAATACAGTTACTGGTAAAACAGTTACTGGCAAAACAGTTAATGGCAAAACAGTTAATGGCAAAACAGTCACTGGCAAAACAGTCACTGGCAATACAATATTAGACCTGAGTCTTCATTGACAAGCCCTGTTCACTGGCCTTCAATTTTCACTCTGCACTTTCCTTCTCTCCAATCGTCCTCACTCTCTATTCTTTGCAATCTCTCTCCTTCACTCCTTCACTCTTTCACTCTACGCTCTTCAGTCTGTTCTTCACTTCCCTTCAGTCTCTACTATTCGCAGCCACCCTAACCTTCACTGCGACTTCACTACGACTACGACTGTGATCTACCCTCACACCTTTACTGATTCACACCTTCACTGATCTTCATGGTACGTAACGTTCCACCCTCATCCACTAACTTCTCACTCTTCTCTCACTCCACACTCTTCTCATATTCTACGCTTCTCACTCTCACTACTACCACGGCAGAGAGGTAAGAGGGACTAGCCTCCCCCGTTTTTTTCTCCTGCTACCAATAAGTAGTGTACCATAAAAGTCCACCAAATGATTGATTCAATACTAACAAATATGTTCGATATAAATATTCTTCCCTTTTTATGTCATATCATTCTACTAATTTTTTCAATTATCATTGTTTCCACATACTCAATATTTAATCCAAGCATATCGCACATGTTTATGATTCGCACATAAAAGGCCCTGCATTCTAGTACTACTCACTACCACTGATTACTACTCACTACTGCACTACTCACTACCACTGATTACTACTACTACCACTGATTACTACTACTACCACTGATTACTACTACTACCACTACTGACTACTGACTACTGACTACTACTGACTACTGACTACTGACTACTGACTACTACTGACTACTGACTACTACTGACTACTGACTACTACTGACTACTACTGACTACTACTGACTACTGACTACCACCCTAACTACTACTACCTATTAGGGTAGAGATTTACTGACTACTCACTATTACTGACTACTGGCTACTGACTAATGAATACTGGCTACTACTTACTAGTGCCAAGGATCATTAAGTGTTACCAACTACTGACTACTACTATTAGTTACTACTGACTACTGACTACTGATATGCTGAGAGGTACGATTCTTCCTGACTATTACTAAACGTCCGCATATCTTGAGATATACTACTCATACTAACGACTACCGGTTATTCCTAATTATTGCTGACTACTACCTACCACTGCTACTAGTTTAACTAACTACGGTTAATACTGTTGTGTTTCAATTTCTACTACTGATACTAATACTGACTACTACTACTACTACTACTGATACTAATACTGACTACTACTACTGATTACTACTACTGACTACTGCTAACCAATACTGACTAGTGACTACTGCTACTGACTACTACTACTGACTACTACTACTGACTACTGCTAACCAATACTGACTACTGACTACTACTACTGACTACTGCTAACCAATACTGACTACTGACTACTGACTACTACTGAGACTAAGACTGGGACTGAGACTGAGACTGACTACCATACCACAGTTACTATTACTGATTCTTGAGTTGTTCCTGCTAACTGATACCTATCATTAGCTCCTACCCTAACTACTACTAGTTACAAGGGTACTTGAGATTTGCTACTGTTACTGACTACTACAGACTACTACTACTATTAGTAACTACAGACTACAGACTACAGACTACAGACTACAGACTACAGACTAAGCTATTGGTCGACTACCACTCTAAAGGACGACTTCTAAACATCATACATCTCCTGTGAAAAGATGTTATTCAAGTGGTCGTAATAGTGAAGTCGACTACAAATGGTATTTCCCGGGCTCATAACACCAGTCCACTTCCGTGAGTCATACAATATCATACCTCTGTATATGGCACATGTATACGTGCTTGGGACTTGAAGGGTGTGGCAAATGACGAACGTGGTATAATACTGATCCTATAGTGTAGGTAAGATGGGGAATGGTAGTACCCAGAATGAAACCAAGTATACTCCAACTTTACTTGGACTAAATCTAGCATGGCCCAGTGACGAGTATAGCAGTCTTAAATACGGGACGGGTCGTAAAAGACCCACCTGGGATCTCAATCTAACAGTTATAGAGTACATTATGGTGGTATGATATATAGTCAGGGCTCATAACCATTTGCTCATAACCATTTGATCATAACTCTCTGCTCATAACCATTTGCTCATAACCATTTGATCATAACTCTCTGCTCATAACCATTTGATCATAACCATTTGATAATAACTCTCTGCTCATAACCATTTGATCATAACCCTCTGCTCATAACCATTTGATAATAACTCTCTGCTCATAACTCTCTGCTCATAACCATTTGCGCTAACTAACAAAACTAGAGGTAAAATTCAGGAAGTTACATACTGCTCCTAGTCAAAAGGCCCTTAAGGTATGTTGATGGAACTCTCTCTATAGATGGGGGTGAGATTCCCAATGTGGTGGTCATCTTATTGATACTATTTCGTGATATTGGTCATTCAATAGGGCTATATTATAGTATATTATAGTATATTATGTTTACTCCGGTTTACGTCAGGTACTCTGGTTACTATGTTCATTCGCCGATGAGAGGGAGGAACCTGAGGTGCTTATATAGTTGTAAGAGAAGGCGCGCGCTGGTGGCTGGCTGGTGGCTGGCTGGTAGGGCGCTGGTTTGAAGGCCTTATACAAAGTATCAGGCAGAGAGGCTTAAACATTCCTCAATAGGTCGGGCACCACCTATGCCGGATCTGACATCTCCCCCGGTTTTTCCCCAGTTCCGGTCATCCCAAAATCAACCATACTTAAAACGCCGTGCAACCTCAACCAATGCCACATCGAGATCCGTACCCAAATTAATAATTAGACCCGATTAATGAATGAAAATAGTGTACTGTGAGTATTAGCATATAAAAAAAAATTACTACTTAAGTAGTCTGCGGGGGGAGTTGACGTATTCTCAGCTGGTTGTTGATAAGATGCTTGCAGTAAAACTCTTCACACACATCCTAGTACCTCGAGTTTATCACATTCCACCCTAGTAATTTGTACCATGGTGAATCGTACCATGGTGACTGAGGAGATGGCATTCTGGAATGGCTATTGGTTATTGTCAAAATAAAAGGCGTAGGCTTCATAATCACTAATAGGGAACGTGAGCTGGGTTTAGACCGTCGTGGGACACGATAGTTTTACCCTTCTGATGGATGATTGTTACAATAGTAATTGAACTTAGTACGAGAGGAAGCGTTCATTCAGATAATTGGTATATGGCTTTGTTTGATAAAGCATTGAGCCGAAGCTACCATCTGCTGGATTATGGGTGAACGCCTCTAAGTCAGAATCCATGCTAGAAGTAATGATATTTTGAGAAAAGGTTAATATAAGCTTGTAAAAGCTCGAGACCATATAGTGAATGATTCTGGGATAGAAATTCTCGGTGATGCACTCGAAGTAAAATAATATTTTTGAGATCCTAAGTATACGACTTAGTGGGAACATGGTATTGCAAGTGGTAGAGTGGCCTTGTTGTTAAGATCCATTGAGATTTCCAATGTTCGAAGATTTGCTTTGGCCTGAAAACGCTAGAGTTTCTTTTGCGGGGGGGGGGGAGTCTTGATACACTTTGGGTGTGTACTGAGAAGGCCCTAAAAGAACTCTTGATACACTTTGGGTGTGTACTGAGAAGGCCCTAAAAGAACTCTTGATACACTTTGGGGGTGTACTGAGAAGGCCCTAAAAGGAAGAGAACTCTAGGGTGGGAAGGCAAGGGATACTGTACTGCGAATTTCGCCTTAGGGCGACTATGGGTAGTGCCCTGCCCATCGCGAATCACTGCACTAATACTACTGTAGTAATTTACTCTACTTTACTACTACTGATGTGATACTCCAACTTTACTACTGAACTATACTGTATCACCGAGACATGACATTTATACTACTAGTGAAATAGTTTAAGTAAAGTGCCAAACCTTTCAATATGTCTTATTTAGAGTATAGGTTTGTAATGGGGAAATTCTTATTGGTGCTTAGCACTAGAGTGTTAGTATTTTGAGTTGTTAGTATTGTGAGTTGTTGGTATTGTGAGTTGTTGGTATTGTGAGTTGTTAGTATTGTGAGTTGTTAGTATTGTGAGTTGTTAGTATTGTGAATTATGAGTATTGTGAATTATGAGTATTGTGAATTATGAGTATTGTGAATTATGAGTATTGTGAGTTGTTAGTATTGTGAATTATGAGTATTGTGTATTATGAGCATTGTAAGTATTATGTATTATGGGTATTGTGAATATCGCGAGTATTGTAAGTATTGTGTATTGTGCGTTGACAGATGGCGTAGAAGATCGCGTGGATTGCGTGGATTGCGTGGAGATGGCGTAGAATATTATGACATGTAGATTGTTTAGGTGCACTCATTATTATTGAGCATTGTCATGCTTGGGTGCAGGAACGCTAGTCTTTGACCCAACCAAAAAGAAACAAAACCGAAAAAGTTAAACCAAAAAGAAACTAAACCAAAGAAACTAAACCAAAACTCACCAAAAGAAACTAAACCAAAGAAACTAAACCAAAGAAACAAACCAAAGAAACTCAACAAAAGAAACTCAACAAAAGAAATTAAACCAAAGAAATTAAACCGCAATAGAGTCATAAACCATGGGACTTTCCTAAATAGGCAATTCCCCGCTTATTTTATATATCTATATAATTTTGACTGGAATGTACGGGTCCTGCATATAGAGGGCCTATACTTGATGTTGGTTTTATTTTTTTGATTACTATCAACCTGCATATACTCAATCTGGTTTGCTGCAAACATGGCACAACCTGCCGATGACCTACATATACGCAAACTATATGCACTCTTGAAACAATCAACGTTTCGCGCCCAATGCCCTCCAAAAGTGTACCGTGGCAGTGCAATCTCTCAGGAGTGCATATAATATTTTCATAAAAAACCCGTACACATAAAAATAATAGTAAAACCTGTACATCCCCAATAAGTTCATCGCGGCGGAATCGTTACATCGGAAGCCAGGAAACGGAGCATATGCAGGATACGTCATTAAAAACCTTCCAAGTTCAATAGTTTCAAATACCCAGAGTGGACCAAAGCGTTTCACCTATTATTTCCTACTCCTTTCCCTTTTTTTTAATGGTTTAGAAAGAGGAAAAAAAGTGAGCCCCTGTGTTATATGCAGTCACCCTCGCGGAATCTTTCTTAAGACCCACGAAATCTTCAAAAACACCACCAGCTCTTTTTACCGCCACGGCACATCATTCAGGTCCCGCCGCTGCAGCGTTTTCTGCGAAGACTCCCCGAAATCAGCATAACGTGAAACAGTGCTGAAACACGTCTGAAACGCCTTCTCTGCAGTCCTGAAACATCCCCCCTTCTGCTGACCTTCTCACATCCCATCACCGGCCACGTCTCATCAACATACGTGGAACTGAAACATAGTTGAAACAGCGCTGAAACACCAGGCCACACTTTTTTTTTTTGTTTGTGATCCTGGACTTCCCCGTCAGTATTACACTTCCCATCGGTATTATATTTCCGTCCGTTCGCTGCACGTGATCCGTCCCAAAACTTCTTCTCACCAAACGTTGATTCCAAACTGCCGTATCCGGTAACACTACGTGATCCAAACTAACCAACCTTCCGCCTAACAATAACCGATCCAGATCTACTTGGTCCTAACCCAACCAATCAGATCTTTCCTGTTCAATATCAGATCATCCTTTTCTTCTGTTTTCCCCCTTTTTTCCTGTTCCACCATGCGTTCAGTCCTTAATTTCATCGACAAGCACCAAATAGCAATCACCCGAAATCTAATCGTGGCCCTTTACGTGGTGGACTTTGTCTCCCGCAACACATTCCCCCAGGTGCATGCCGTCACGTCCAAATTCTTACACTTGCAGTACCTTCTATCTGGAAACCCCCGAGGCGTGGGGTATGAGCGGGCTACTAACCGCACTTCCACCAGTACCATTGTCAGTAACATTGTGGGCCCCGGGCTGCCGTCGGAGCCTCCGTTTCCTGAGCCGGTGCAGTATGGGATCGGGGCTGACGACGGCTTTTTCGTGGCCTACAACGTGGTGCTCATCACGTTCTGGAGAGCCATATTGATGACATATCTTTTCGACCCGCTAGCTCTTCGGGTTTTCCAGATCCAGCTGAAAAAAGCTCGGGTCCGGTTTGCCGAGCAGTCATGGGCAGCGGTTTACTATGGATTCTCGTTCATTTTCGGCTTCTATCTCTACTATCATTCGTCGTACTGGAACAACATCGAACACATCTTCGTGGGGTGGCCTCACAACCGGTTGTCGCCCTTGTTCAAGACCTATTATTTGGTTATGATAGCGTTTTGGTTGCAGCAGGTGTTGGTGTTGAACATCGAGGCCGAACGGAAAGACCACTACCAGATGTTCTGCCACCACATCGTCACGTGCCTGCTTGTGATTGGCTCCTACTACTATTACTTCACGCGGATCGGCAATTTGATTGCCTGTATCATGGACTCCGTGGACATTTTGTTGTCCAGTGCCAAGATCCTCAAGTACCTGCGGTTCTCCAACGCGTGCGACGCTATGTTTGGCCTCTTCACGCTTGCCTGGATTGTATTGCGTCATGGCGTATACAATTATCTCTTCTATGTCAGCTGGACCAAATCGTCGCTGTTGATGGCCGATACCATGTGTGAGCCTGGGCTCGACTTCTCGCAGAGCCGCATCTGTTGGACGCCGCGGATCGTTCACGGATTCCTTGCCCTCTTGGGTGGCTTGCAGATCTTATCGTTGATCTGGTTGTATATGATTGGCCGGGTGGTGTTTAAGGTGATCAAGGGCCAGAACGCCGAGGATGTGCGCAGTGATGAAGACGACACCGACCACGAAACCCCGGTGGACATTTCACTGGACTCCACCGAGTCGCAACTCTCCGAAGAGAAGATCCCCTTGCGCATCCATTAATAGTATGAACTTCTGTACTTCCTCTTATGTACATATTGTGTATCCGCAGTTCACCCAGACCACGGATCACGAATTACTCACTAGTATCAGTCCGTCAGCACCACAAGTAATGAAGTATTAGTAGTAGTTAGTTTTAGGGGAAGTAGAAGTAGTAGATAATAATAAAAGAAATGGAAGTAGTCAGTAGTAGTAATCAGTAGTAGTAGTCAGTAGTCAGTAGTCAGTAGCTAGTTAGCCAATAGTTAGTCAATAGTCAATAACCAGTAGTAGCAACAGCAGAAGTTAGGAGATATCATAGTGGTTGGTAGTTGGTAGTTGATATCCCAAAATACCTTAGTAATAGTCAGAAGCAGTATGACTCAGACCATCATTTTCGTAGTAGTAGTGTAATAATAGTAACTGTAGTTTGTACTAGTTACAGTCAGTAGTGTAGCTTCAACTACCTCCCCAAGAGTATCAGTATTTAGTAGTTAGTGGTAGTCTGTAATGTTTGGTATGACTTTAGTTAGTAGCAGATAACAGTAGTGCATCTTCGACTATCTCAGTGTATCTAGGTAGTAACAGTTTGCAGCAGTAGCAAATGTCAAGATATCTTTGGAGTTGTGAAGATGTAGTTGGTTGTAGCAGTAGTAATTAGTAGAACGAAGAGTTAGTAGCAGGTATTCATAGCAGTAGTATCTTTCAGGAAGGTCGGTATTAGTAGCAGTCGTAGTGGTAACAATTGGTTTAGCAAGGTCACTGCCAGCAAAGGTATTATTCATCGGCATTAGTGGCTAGTATCAGTACATCGCAGAATGTTGATAATGGTCTGCAGCGCTAGAAGTATCTTTTTGAATAGTAGTATAGTAGTAATGTATTCCAAGATACCGTGATAGCAATAGAACTTAGTACTTAGTAATAGTGAATCCCATGTGGTTAGCATTAGTTTATAGCTGCACTAGAATTGAGGGAAAGTTTATCCCTGAACGGCTTAGAAATCGTAGCATCGGTAGTATTTGTAGTTAGTACTATTTGCAGTCAATAGCAGTCAATGGCATTTGCAGTCATAGTATTATATCTCAGAATATGTTAGTAGCTGTAGTATTCAGTGTCAGTAGCAATAGAATTCAGCAGGAGTAATGACAGCAGGAGTAATGACATCAGAAGTAGTATTTATCATCATTGGTAGTTTTTAGTACTATCAGCATTAGTCAGTATGGTGGTACTATACTAGTGATAAATATCAAATACTTGAGTCGTATTTGCAGTTCAAATCATGGTAGCAGTCGTTAATACTAGTAGCTACTCACCAGTCGTACCAGTTAGTAGTAAATACTATCGTAATATTCAGTAGGTGTATAACTGTAGCAATAGTTTGTAGTTGTATAACTGTAGTAAAAGAAAGTAATACTTGATTGCAGTAATAGTCAGTAATACCGTTATTGTAGCCATAATGGTTGCTCAGAATTCCCCTAAATAGTCATGTGTGTGTTTAGATTTAGCAAGGCAAAAAAATCGGAGACCCACTTCGAGGGGAATATGGCCCCTTTATATATTGCGACCCAGGGGATGAAACACGGCTGGTGCACTTGGTGCATGGTGCATGGTGCATGGTGCATGGTGCATGGTGCATGGTGCATGACCCTGCGCGTAGGTGGCTGCGAAAACGCACCCCCTCCCACACCCGTACTATATAAGGAGGGGATCCCCCCCTTTCCAGTGCGCATATTTTGTGAGTGTTGACTTTTTGTACTGGGTTTTTCCTGTGTCTTTGTCTTGGGTGGTTTTCCTGTGTGTTTTCAGGCGGGCTTATTTCTGTGCCGTTTTGAACACTACGATAGATTCAAATGTCTAGACTTCATTTGAGCCGGCCTAGCTTTAGTTGGTTCAGGGCCTTCACATCCACGAAATCGTCAGAATCGTCCCTCAGAATCGTCCCCTCAGAACGGCCTCTCAACTTATGCACAGACTTCTGACCAAAGGAGATAAAACTCTTCTTTGAAAAGAGATTAGCATCTAAAGTGAAGAAAAGAATTATAGATACAGAGGATCAAATACACGATAGAATACAAGGTTTGAAGAAACGAAGAAATGAAAGCAAGGAATGAAGCAAGACTAAAAGCAAAGAATAGAAGAGATAAATGGATAGTGAATTGTCAAATGAAGATCCAGAACGGAAGATCGAGAAATGAAGATGGAGAAATGCCAAGGAGAGAGGAGATATGAAAGGGAGAAATAAAGCAAGAGAAAGCAGAAGAGAAATATGAAGATTATGAAATGAAGAGTACGGAATGAAGATTCGGGAATAAGAAGAGAAGGGAATCGATGAACTTTATAAGAGAATCAAGTGGAAGAGGAGCTCCTTTTATAAACATTCCCTTTTCCTCATCCTCTTTATTTCCAGTTATCAGCCTATAGAAGGTGGCAAGCTGTCAAATATAAACAGGAAAGTATAGATTTGCATTGCTCTCTATCTATTTCTTCGTTTCTATACATATATTATATTACTCTTCTTCTCCTTCTCTCAATCTGTTTGTTTGTTCTATCAGTGCAGTCAGCCAGTGGAGTTGTCAGTTGCCTGTCTATAACACCGTGGAATAGAGACACACAACCATGACGAGGAAACCCCAGATGACCAATGCTAAAGATGCCGATTTCAACAAGTTATTTCCCGCTTCTCCGGCGAGCTTATATCCGAAAAGACCGGGGAGAATGAACGATATGGCTGTTGAACCCGTGGCTCCCACTATGGCCAAAACGAGGGCAAATGATTGGATGGTAGCTGCGGCTGTGTACCCCACCACAAGGAGAACAGCAGTGATGACATAGAAGGTTTTCTGGGGGAAAGGAACCACGAGGCCAGATTCGGACCTCGCAAGTTGAGGGGTGGCCGACTCCAAAAGCTCTGGATTTGACCTGTTTTCGGCCAAAAGAGGAGCGGATTCACGTGACTCGGAGTTAGAACCAGCTCTTTTTCCGTATAGCCAATAAAAGATATTGTTGACGGAGATTCTGGCGGGGTGGATCATGAGTGGGAAGGAAAAAACCACCATAAACACAATGGCCAAGCGTCCAACGGTGGCCCTCCACAGACTGGGGTACTGAACGATCACATTCCCTTGCACAAGGTCGCCAAAGGTCAAGTAACCGGCCAAACCAACAATGCAAAAGAGGAGACCTGCACACAGGATCGCCAGGTACACCAAGGCCGTCAACAGTTTCAAGGACTTATTCTGGGCCTCATTGATAATAGAGAACATGTTCTGGTGACCAGTGAATGCAAACACAATGATGGAGAAAGTGGAACACACCAGAGTCCACAGGCCCGGAGCCCAGGACACATGACCTCTATATTCGTGCGGCACCGAGTCCCCCACAAATTCTCCCACCACCAACACCACCAAGTAAGCTATAGCCACCAAGCCCAAGATGGAGGTATACTTCAAGGAATCAAGGTTGCGGAGAAAAGATAACGGCACGCAAAGCAAGGCCGAAGCCAAGATCCAAAAGGTGCGCACGTGACCTTCAAAGCCAACCACATTAGGAAACACCGTGGGCATCAAGTCGCCAATCAACACAAGGTACGAAATGGCACATCCATAGCATTGTACTGCAATGGCCACGTCAAAAGCCACGGAAAGCCCCGGGTACGTCCGGGAGCAGAGGTTAAAGAAAGTTGCATGGTTAGAGGGCACAAATCTGCTGGAATAAGCCTGGAGAAAGAGGCCGAAACCAGCAGTAACTGCAGCAACCATAATAATCACCACACCCAAGAAGATTCCATCGGTCAGAAACGCCAATGGCATGGACAAGAGTCCTGCACCGATAATGGTCTTGACAAGCGATATAAACGAGGAAGTCTGCGATGCACCAGTCATATTGAGATGTGATATCGATGAAGGACTGAGTTTTCTAATGGTAGGTACTGGCTGTTTGAATGAGTACTGGTGTTTGAATGAGTACTGGTGTTTGAATGAGTACTGGTGTTTGAATGAGTACTGCTCTTTGAATGAGTACTGCTGTTTTAATGAGTACTGCTCTTTGAATGAGTCTGAACTGTCAGTTGTCAATATCAATTATATGACTGGTTCTATGAGTACTGGACTTGATTTCAAAGATTGAGAACTGTACTTATTGTCAATGAGTAACAGATGAAGGGAAATACTCGACCTGAATCAATAAAAAGTACCTGGTTTCAAAAGTACCACTTGAACTGATATGAAAAATGGTATCTGAGCAGATGTCAATAGAAAGTACTTGATATTTCAATGAATAAGTACTCAATTGTCAATAGTAAGTACTGCACAGACGCTCAATAGTAAGTACACACAATCCAATGAGTAACTGATATGAGAAGCAACTATTGGGTTAATTCAATGAATGGTTCAATGAATAGCAGTAACAATTAGTGACTGATGTAGGAGCTGATGTAAGAACTGATGTAGGAACTGATGTAGGAACTGATGTAGGAACTGATGTAGGAACTGATGTAGGAACTGATGTAGGAACTGATGTAGGAACTGATATAAGAACTGATATAGGAACTGATGTAATGTATGGACACTGGACGAATTCCAATAGTAAGTATTTGAATTAGTAGGTAATCTCAAAACCTTAAATGATGGCCAAAGAAGCAGGTCTCAATAATCTGATTAATGAGTGATAACCGATTATACAATGGCAAAGAAATCTGAATCAACTAAAATCAACTATTCAATCGAATAATAGTTAGACTAGTGAATTATTAGTAGCAGATCTGGGATTAATTGATGATCAATCAGGGGTCAATGAGTCAATGAGTAACTGGTGTCAATAGTAAGTATTAGACTTCCTAATAACAAGTGGTAGACTTTTCAATAACAAGTGGTAGACTTTTTAATAGTAAATATTAGACTGAATGAGTATATTTATCAATGACTAGTAAGTGACTTTTGGGGTGACTTTTAGGGTGACTTTGGGAAGTGACTTCAGCTGACGTAAGAGGGAGTCAATCAAGGAGCTGAGTGGTGGATCTGAGTGGTGGATCTGAGTGGCAAAACTGAGTGGTAGATCTGACTATGGTAGATCTGTCTGAATCTGTCTGAATCTGTGGCTGACCAATGAATGGGTGGGTTTGGATGGACAGAATGGTACAAGACACTCGCAGTCAATTGTGGAGTGGGCTCAAGGTATGTCAATGGCATGATCGCACGAGAATTGTGTGCACCCGTACACCCCGCCACACCCACTCCAAAATCCTCTCCAAAATCCTCTCCAAAATCTAATCCAGTATTCCTTTCAAAATATCATTTAGTATATATTAATATACAGGAATACGTAAGTTTTACTTTAAAAGACCAAAGTGAAAGATGTGTCGAAGTGGGTGAAACCTCTTTACCCCAATTTGTTGCAAGTGAACAATACATAATCATTACAGAAAAGGACGCACGCTCATATAAATCTTGGAATGTGCTATACTTAGTTCTTAAGGCTACTTCTTAAGGCTACTTAGTTCTTAAGGCTACTTACTTCTAAGACTATACTTAGTTCTGAAGACTACTTACTTCTTAAGGCTACTTAGTTCTTAAGACTGTACTTAATTCTCAAGACTTCTTACTATTTAAGACTACTTACTATTTAAGACTATACTTACTTCTTAATATGTTGAAAGTAAACAATCAAATCTACAAGCCACTGGTCTGCATACAACACACCATATATAACCTTGACTTCGTATGTCAACAGTTATTCCTGGCTCTCTATACACTACACTTCTATTTACTACACTACAACACTGTACACTACACTTCTATTTACTACACTACAACACTGTACACTACACTTCTATTTACTACACTACAACACTAGACACTACACTATAACCTACACTATAAACTACACTACACCACTATAACCTACACTATAAACTACACTACACCACTATAACCTACACTATACCCTACACTACACCACTATAACCTACACTATACCCTACACTACACCACTATAACCTACACTATACCCTACACTACACCACTATAACCTACACTATACCCTACACTACACCACTATAACCTACACTATACCCTACACTACACCACTATAACCTACACTATACCCTACACTACACCACTATAACCTACACTATACCCTACACTACACCACTATAACCTACACTATACCCTACACTACACCACTATAACCTACACTATACCCTACACTACACCACTATAACCTACACTATACCCTACACTACACCACTATAACCTACACTATACCCTACACTACACCACTATAACCTACACTATACCCTACACTACACCACTATAACCTACACTATACCCTACACTACACCACTATAACCTACACTATACCCTACACTACACCACTATAACCTACACTATACCCTACACTACACCACTATAACCTACACTATACCCTACACTACACCACTATAACCTACACTATACCCTACACTACACCACTATAACCTACACTATACCCTACACTACACCACTATAACCTACACTATACCCTACACTACACCACTATAACCTACACTATACCCTACACTACACCACTATAACCTACACTATACCCTACACTACACCACTATAACCTACACTATACCCTACACTATACTATACTATTCTTTTATCAGGACCACTATAGATAGCGATGATTAAAGTCTAACTAACACTTAAGTAATGATTACCACAGTAATTCTACACTCTCTGCGTTGCTTGAACAATTCGTGACAAGACCTAGTGATGCTTCTGGAGTCACAGACAAAATTTTAGAATTTAAGAATTGAAGATCCCAGAAAATACGATAAAATACGAGAGAGTACCTCTAGTATCTGGTATTAATCAGTAGTCAGTCTTTTTTTTTTTTGTTTTTTTTCAAGTTCATCTCTTAGAAACAAAGCCCAGAAAACAATAGCTCAGACTTGGAAAATCAAACAAATGACTCCCATTGGGTTCTTAGCTTTCAACTTATGTTTTGGTATATATTGTATATTGATATACAGGGATATGTAAGTTGTGCCTTACAAAACCAATGGTCCTAAGCCGGGGCCCCAACTCCTCTTATGTCTTTCCGCTCGTCTAAGGCCTGCTCAATCTTATTGTTCAAGGTCTGCATAGCCCTATTACAGTGTTTTTCAAAAGTATTCAAACCAGCGACAAAATGTTTGAAACCAGCGTGACAAAATGTTTGAAACCAGCGTGACAAAATGTTTCAAACCAAAAAGACAGTTTTTTGTGTTCAAACCAAATGGCGAAATGTTTCACACCAACTTTTATTAGAATTCAACATCCTGAAAGCTTAAATCTGAAAGATTGCCTCTTATATACTTACATTTGGCAGTCTTGCAGTAGCAATCAAGGGTGAAAAACGGACGGAACTGAACTGGTTTCCTTGTTATCCTGTATACAACAACTTGTCCATATGGTTTGAAAGATTGTGCGAAGGGGTACGAAACATTTTGTCGCGCTAGTTTGAATCATTTTGTCGCGCTGGTTTGAATAGTTTCGAAAAACACTGTAAGAGTGTGAAAAAGAAACTGGGAAAGAGTGTGTGGGACAAGTGTGAGAATGAGAGTGAGAATGAGACTGTGTGAAGAATAATCCAAGCCTTAGTAAACATCAGTGCCCCTACACTAATTAATATTAGTCTAATTAATATTGTTAGATCCACTACATGCAGGATCCCGCCTATGAAGGTATTATGAAGCCTCTCAGTCCGATTGTGACAATGGTGATACGGCGTTTGGCCATCTATGCACGAAGTGCTCCGATGGCGCCTTTCGAATATTCCAGAAGCAATACTTCCATTGTTCTGGTAGAGAGTGTTTCGGTTGCACGTTTCTCTCAAAGGTATATAAGCCACTCCGATTCCTCTCTTGAGAACCATCAACGAATATAAGAAGTTAGGCATAGATGTATTAAAGAACATAACAATAACTGTATTTTTGATTTGGATTGTTCGTCACATACCGATTTTGTGTTTGATTTGGATTGTTCGTCACATACCGATTTTGTGTTTGATTTAGACTCTTCGTCACATACCGATTTTGTGTTTGATTTAGACTCTTCGTCACATACCGATTTTGTGTTTGATTTAGACTCTTCGTCACATATTAATCGTGCCTTATGTTTTGACACAATTTCCTCCAACAAGTTCGTAATCCAGATGGTTTCAACCGCGGTAGTAGAGTAAGAGCAATTAGCTCCGCATTATGTGTTGAAATAGCCACCGTAGTTTGTAATTTAGATTTCCACAGAACTGGGGAGTTTCCATACATGATGATGTATCCCGTGACAGATCGACTTTTCTCATCAGTTTCGGAGGCATAACTTGCATCAGTATATTCCTTCACATTTGTTTCATGAAAGGTGTTGATTTCAACTTCACACATAGGTGTATAAATTAGTCCCAAAGTTGTAGTTGACCTTAGATATCGAAGAACCTTCTTAGCTGCTCTCATGTGTTTTTCCTTCGGATCTGCCAAGTACCTTGAACGTTTCAGAACAATGTAGCTGATATCAAAACGTACTGTGTTAGCAGCATAAAGTAGCTTGCCAACAATTGATCTGTATTCTGTTGCGTCACAGACACTTTCATCGTTCGGTTGTGAAACTTTATCTGGTTTCTTTGAGTCAGCGGGAATCCGAATTCCATGACAACTTGACAATCCATAGTTTGATAACAAAGATTCAATATAATTTCTCAAGTGTAGTTTAGTATAGCCATCTCCCACCATAATATTAATACCCAAGAATTTCTTGGCTTCTCCTAAATCTTTCATTTGTGGCCCTTCTGAAGCCCATCTTACTGATGATTTCATTAATCACTTTGTTCCAAACAAGTGGTGCCTGTTTTAAACCATAAAGGGATTTGTTGAGTTTCAATACCATCTTATCTTTGCATCCTTTTTCTTTTAAAGGAAAGCCTGGTATCTGTTTCATATAGATTTCCTCTGTACGGTTACCATTAAGAAACGCAGCTTTCACATCCATCTGGTGAATAAACAACCTGAAATGTGTAGCAACAGCAAGTAATATACGAAGACTCGTATATGATATCACAGGAGCAAAAGTCTCATGAGAGGCAATGCCTTCAACTTGAGTATAGCCCTTAGCCACAAGTCGAGCTTTGTATTCGCCACTGTCTTTCATTGTGAAACCCCAACGACACCCTACAGGTTATGAGCTTACAGGATCACCATGGATAACGTTCATAGTCTCATCAAGATATGTGAGTACTTGAGGCGTCACACGAGAACGCCCCGCGAAGCGGGGCCATTAACTGTGAGTACTTGAGGAGTCACACGAGAACGCCCCGCGAAGCGGGGCCATTAACTATACATAAGTATAAATAAATAAGAAAATCCCGCCTTCGGCGAGCATAATGATAAGTATATTTATTGGGGGAAAATTTATAGGGGATCCCCTATCAATATCCTCCCATGAGAAGATAATTTTACCTACCTACTACGTAAAATTTAATATAACATATTTAAGCATGGTATCATATTTATTATGAATATTGTTAGATCCACAATAGGTAGAACACTACCTATTGAGGTATTATGAAGCCTACGATGTCCGATTCTGTCATTGTCTATTACAAATGCCGTATCACGGCATTTGACCATTATGACAACTCGTGAGCCAAAGGCCTCTTTTCGAACATTCCAGAATAATGCTCCCCATTGTTCTGGTGGAGAGTTTTTCGGTAACACGTTTCTCTCAAAAGTATATATGCCACCTCGGTTCCTCTCTTTGAGGAACCATCAACGAATACAAGTTTTAGGCAATTCACGTTATAAAGAACATAACAAATATTATCTTATCAATGTATATTTCTACTAATATCGAGGTCGTTGTTGTATGTGATGTACATGATGTAACAGTCGTCATTCTCTTCATCATTGTAGTTTTTCCAAATCTGTGAGGCTCTTCAAGTGTTGTTCGAAAGCATTCTCGTAGGGATTCTCGTATGGATTCTCGGTCTTGGTCCCCAAATTACTGGGGTCACAAGTCTGGAAATTGACAACAATGTACTTTCGCCAATCCACAACGCCAGATTTGTGCCAGTCTGTAACCATACTAACCTGTGAATAAACGAATTTATTTAATTAAGAAACTACAGAATTCACGACCTGATGACATCATGTCAACATACGAAGCCAAGGTACTTCGTAGTGTATTGTATGCAGACCAGTGATTTACTATGTGCAGGTAACTGGCGAGTGAAGGGTTTTCGTGTTGAACGTTAGCATATACCAATTGGTACAGAGGAACTGATACATGATTGGACTTTAAACGCTGTGTCTAGCCATGGTAGGTCTAACATCCCCCCACAGCTTCGAAGCCAGGTTATTTAACCTTAGGGAGGTGATGCTTTTCGGCGTATTCCAAGTAAAGCTGGGGTGCGGTTGATCGCAAATTTACAGCTCGTACTGTAATAACTTCGCCTTGGGGATAATCGGCGAATAAACATTTATCTAAAAATAAAATTTTTATGTTCTTTAATCCATGTATGCCTAACTTCTTATATTCGTTGATGGTTCCTCAAGAGAGGAATCGGAGTGGCTTATATACCTTTGAGAGAAACGTGCAACCGAAACACTCTCTACCAGAACAATGGTAAGGATTGTTCTGGAATATTCGAAAGGCCGTATCACCATTGTCACAATCGGACTGAGAGGCTTCATAATACCTTCATAGGCAGGGCCCTGCATATAGTGGATCCAACAAAAATAGGTAGTTTTAATATAATTTTAGATCAAAAAGATATTAAAGTTCTTAATTTAATTAAAAAGAAATTTAGAGGTAATATTTATAAAAAGAAATTCTTCTTTAAATATCAATTAACTAATAAATATAAATTAGAAAAATTAATTCTTTCTATTAATGGGGAATTAAGAAATTCTACTAGATTATTACAAATTAATAAATTATGTATACAATATAACATTTCTTTAAAATTTGCTACACCTTTAATTTTTAGGATTCTGTTGGTAATTCCAGCTTTTTTTTGTTGTATCATTATAATATAATTTCTTAGCCGGGGAATCTCTGAAGCTTCAACTACCCCAAGGTCACACCCCACCAAGATACCATTCCTGATGGTCCACTGATGGTCCACTGATGGTCCACTGATGGTCCACTGATGGTCCACTGTTGATACACTGATGGTCCACTGTTGATACACTGATGGTCCACTGTTGATACACTGATGGTCC
>NKZD01002158.1:1067-33947 GCA_002370635.1 Metschnikowia cerradonensis | reverse complement strand
AGTAAGTAGTAAGTAGTAAGTAGTAAGTAGTAAGTAGTAAGTAGTAAGTAGTAAGTAGTAAGTAGTAAGTAGTAAGTAGTAAGTAGTATGTAGTATGTAGTATGTAGTATGTAGTATGTAGGTAGTTAATAGCTAATAGTTGGCAGTAATACAGTAATGCCGTGAGTAGATAGGAACAAGTCAGTTATTCAGTAAGTAGACAGTTAGCACTAAGCAGTTAGTAGTATATATACAGTAATATAGTAAGTGATGAGTAGTTACTAGTTATTAGTAAGTAGCTAGCAAGTAGTTAGCAAGTAGTTAGTTATTAGTTATTAATCAGTAGAAAGTAAAAAGTCATAAGTAGTCAGTTAGTACTAGGTTATTCAGTGTCAGCAGTCAGTAGTAAATACTAAGTAGTTATTCAGTTAGAAGGTAGTCAGTAGTGGTAGTAGTCAGTAGCAGTAGTAGTCAGTAGCAGTAGTAGTCAGTAGCAGTAGTAGTCAGTAGTGGTAGTAGTAGTAGTAGTAGTAGTAGTAGTAGTAATAGCAGTAGCAGTAGTAGTAATAGCAGTAGCAGTAGTAGTAATAGTAGTAGTCGGTGGTGATAGGAGTCATAGCAGTAGTAGTCAGTAGTGGTAGTAGTAGTAGTAGTAGTAGTAATAGTACAGTATAGAATAGAGTAGAAAACTGAGAATATTTAGACTACTATGATCTAAAGTAAAAATTGCATACCATAGAGTAGTATAGTATTAGATCCATCATAGGTGGTGCTCTACCTATCATAGGTGGTGCTCTACCTATTGAGGTATTTTGAGCCTACGCTGTCTAATCCTAACAATGACCATTTCATTGTGCCACTCCTCTACCATCATTGAACGAGGTACCAGGATGGAAAGTAGAGAGTTTTCCCCCTTTGCACCTAGCAACAACCGGTTGAGTAAGCGATTCCGTTGTCAAATACTTAAGTAGCTCAAGCCCGCCTTCTGGACAGCCATCTGCGAATGAACATAACAAATAGAGTAGTGTATCCATGTCTGATTACGCACTTTACTCCAACTAAAAAAAATTTACTACTGTACCTCCCACAATTTTTTTATGCTAATACTCATAGTCTAAGTTTTAGGCTAGGCCAATATAGATGCAGTTTTTAACTGGTCTAATTATTAATTTGGGTAAGGATGTCGCTGTGGAATTGTTTAAGGTTAGGTGAAATTTTAATACTGTTGATTAGGATGGCCGGAACTTGGGATAAAACCGGGGGTTGCGAAAAATGGAGAAACACCCGTACACCAGGCTACATCAGTAGAAAAAAGCCCAACGCAAACGACCTTTTTTTGCTTTTTTGTGTTGTGAAAATGAGTTGGTTAGCATCCGGGAATTCCGGACTTCATAGTGTATATTTGTTGAGTCGATTCTTTTGGCCTGGTGGACTTTTGTAGGACCTGTACTTGAACAATTCCGGCCGCGGCCCTCAATTCCGGCCAATTTTGACCAAGCTATTGCATACCATATCAGGATCAGTGCTCATAATTATACATCATATTAGTATGTCAGAAAAAGTAAACAGTATGGTATTCTGTCCAGTTTACTCCATGGTGATTATTGAAAAGCCAAGTACCTAGCAACAACCGGTTGACTAGGCGAAGCTTAGATTCCTTCTTCTGGGGAATCTTCAACAAAAAAATATAGTAAGCAGAGTACCTGACGTGACAACAAGATTTCAACAATGAGTGAGAAAGTAGGAGTGAGAAAGTAGGAGTGAGAAAGAATGAGTGAGAAAGAATGAGTGAGAAAGAATGAGTGAGAAAGTATGAGTGAGAAAGTATGAGTATGAACTTATGAGTAAGAAAGTATGAGTATGACAGTTTCTACCTCAAATGTTCAGTTAAACAGTAGGCATTTGCAGCTTTGTTCAATAAACAACAAACACTGTAATCACATGAATGATCTGATCACTAAGAAAATCAATACTGATTAATGCTTTGACCTTTTGCTTAACCATATTTAACAATATTTAACAATATTTAACCGTATAATAGTATTAACGATGTTTAGTCTCTCGTTTCCTGCACATAATGCCCATGCTCGGTGCTCAGTGCACGTGTGCCTCGTGGGTAATAAACCCAGGGCCCAGTTTCGCACCCACATGGCCCCACGCGTGCGCACTTAATTATCTCATGCTTAATTATATCTTCATGCATATATAAGCAATGCTGCCATCGCTGGATCTAGGGTTTTCTCACTGCTCCAGTGAACCAATAATCATTACTCTTCTATTATTTATAAGTGACTATTCTTGTGATATTCTCTGTATCACTATCTGTCACTACCACTAGTTTTGGCCGATTATTTTTGTCAGACTATTTTGACAGTCACTACCTTTGGCTGCCATTGTTTGTCTAATCTGTCAAATCTGTCAAATCTGCCACTCATCTCACTGACCACTCCTACACACTTGACTTCTTGGACACACTTGACTTGTTGCACACACTTGACTTGTTGCACACACTTGACTTCTTGGACACTTGAATTTCAATTAGATCTCCCTGATTTAGTGCTTAATATGAAGCTCCTTGCTTTGTTACCCGTGGCTTCGGCTTTGAATATACTATTATCTTCCACAGATTCCTGGGTCGCCAGTAATGTGCGCTACTTATACCCGGCACTTACAGCAGCAGGCCATGATGTGGTGTATGTTGGTCCACTCAATTACCTAGATCCCGAGGCGTTTGAACATGACTATGAAAATTACGAAATTGAGATAGGCGTGCCCTGCAAAAGACTGGAGTCTAGCAAAAAACTGGTTTCTAGCAAAACACTGGACTCTCGTTCCTCTGGTGATTTCAACCATTTATCTGAACCAAACCAGGAGTACTATAAGAATATCCGCAAGCGGAACGTGGTGCCCCGGGGAGCTAAAAATACCATGTCCAAAAAAGATCTCCAGGAGTTCGACAAATTATACAAGTCCCAAAGAGATACGCTTATCAATAACCATTCATATGGGCAGGACCCTTTGAATGAGTACTTTTGGTACGTGGACTCCAACCCCCTTGTGGCCTTGGCTGTGGCCTTCGACTACATTTTGCCCACGCACCATGAAGATTTCATGCCCGATTTGGTGCTTATTGGCCCCAACGAGGGCTTGCATCTTACGCCAGACGACTTACTGCACTCGTCCGGGTTCAAGACTGAAGACTTGATGTCTCTGAGCGACTGTGTGCATGCCATGCGTCTTTTGGCCCAGTTCCACAACCTCCCGGTGGTTTCTGTTTCCTTGGAAGACCGTCAGCACGTGTACTTTGAGAATGAGGAGATGTTCAATGTGGAGGAGACGTACGAACGGTCGTTCAAGCGCAACACCATCTCCAAAAATATAGAGTTCGTCAATATCCGTGTTTTGGCGTTGGTGGAGTCAGTCACTTCACAATTGACCCCTAACTTGGCGTTGAACGTCAACTTCCCCTCCATCAACCACCCTCTGTCCAATTGCTTCACCAATGGGGCCCTGGGGCCACAGTACGTGCAGGTGGTCAAGCATAAGGAAACCGAGGCTACTCTTTTGGGCAAAGTGTTCTCCGTGCCTCAATTCACCATTCTTCAAGATTCCGTTAACTACATTGGATCCAGACATTGGAAAACCTCTGATACCTTGGCGCGTGCACGCGAGATCCTGGAGGTCGAAGTGTTGCGGCTCCTGCCCTTGTTTGAGGAATCATTAGCCGACTCCAAGTATCCTGGCGAACATGGGGAGGAAATTCGCAATGTTCCCGAAGCCCGGGCCTTGGAACGCTGTGAAATAGCAGTTTCCGTATGTGATATCACCCAGGGCAACAACTTGGCCAAGCCCGCATTATACCCCACCACTTAACTACTGGAACCAACAATATCAATTATGACCAACACCAATATTTATGAATAGATCTAATACACCAATTAATGAACCCATAGTACAGATCAAGGTTACCTTATAAATCTAGTATAGGCTATAATTACCGCACTTACCCCATTATATTGCTTGTAAAGAACCAGCTTACACTATTCACTACCAGTGCAGTCTACAAGATATAATTACAATGTTATGACTATCACTAATAGTACTATCTGCTAGTACTGTGGTCTATGGTACTGTCTGCTTCCATTATACTATACTGTATAGGTAGTTCACATATATACCCACGGGATACTCTACTCTCTACTCTCTAGTAGCCACAGAATAGTCTACTCTCTACTATATATAATAATTTAGTTTCTCTTTCATAGATGATACTCGAGTCTGTAGTCTCTGCTCTGTAGTCTCTGCCTACCCTCTAAATCCATATCCACCTCTAGTAAGTAGTGACCAGTCTCTACTCTGTAATATCTACTCTCTGGTTTCCAGTCTCTCGTCTCTACTATAAACATAGTACTGTAGTTTCTACTCTCTGCTCTGATCTCACTATGAACTTATAGTAGTGACCTCATAATATCCTACAGTCAAGTCTCTACTCCATATGGAGTCAAATTAGATCACTAGGCCAATCTATTAAGTATAGTCGACTGCTAAATCATACGGTTTCTGGCTGCTGAGACTCTGGTAGGACTAGAAGACTAGAAGACTAGAAGACCAGAAGACCAGAAGACTAGAGGACTAGAAGACTAGAGGACTAGAAGATTAGAGGACTAGAAGACTGGTAAGACTGACAAGACTGACAAGACTGACAAGAAGACTGCAAGACTGCAAGACTAGAAGACTAGAAGACTGGCAAGATTCCTAACCAGAATTTTCAGGACCCTAGGAATATACGAATCTAATACACTAATGTGATACACTGCATTTATATTACTCTATACTCCATCTATACTACTGGCTCCATTTACAATTCTACGCTATGACTACTGACTCCTCCGACTCTTTCTCTGTACTGGTCGCTGTTCCATAAGGTCTGTCGAAAGGCACATTACAGAGTATATTCAGACTTAGATTCATGGAGTGACCACCCTAGTTGTGGATATCAGCACAGTTATGAGTACATGTATAGGTATAGTTATCTGTATTAGTATGGTATAGTTATCTGTATTAGTATGGTATAGTTATCTGTATGCATGAGGTGTGAGTATGCGACTACAAGTAATCTACACCATTACCAACCTATAAGCCCAATTCCATCCACTGCACTCCATTTCAATCCCAAAAAAAATCCTACTTAGCATTAAAAAATTTGGTAACCTAACAAATTTGGTAACCTAATAAATTTACTAACCTAATAAATTTACTAACCTAATAAATTTTACTAACCCCAATAAATTTTACCAATCCTAGTAATTCGGACTATTAGTGAAAATTCTAATCATACTAATAAACCAACTTTAGTATTCTAGACTTATTTCTGGTCAGTCCTATATCTGGTCTATGATATGTTCAGTATGGCTAGTGTGGCTGATAGTGTGGCTGATAGTGTGGCTAAGGCGACAGTACACTGTTACTGTTACTGTTACTACGTACTTCCCAGTTTACTGTGAAACCAAAAGTAGGTGTTCGGAAATATGTAGGGATAGGCTGGACAGGTACTGGTTCTTTGGCCCTGAGTTACTGCTAATGGAAGTGGTTTCTGAAACTCATGTCATCTTCTGTTGTTTATTCCTATTCTCTTTGTCACTCATTCTGTTTTTAGTCACTGACTTGTGTCGTTACAAGGTCTCGTATAACACCTCTTGCAAACGGTAGTGGTATAGTTATCTGTATGAGTATGGTATAGTTATCTGTATGGGTATGGTATAGTTATCTGTATGGGTATGGGTATGAGTAGAATCATGGTTATAAGGTATGAATTTTGGTCATTATAATGTCAGTCAAGTCATTACGTTTAGTATTATTTTTATATGTACTATACATTCTGATCAAATTAGAGTTAACACTAGTGTTCTTCAGGTGGAATTTATATTTGCATATATTTTTGATATTACAATTATTATTCCTACTATCACTTACTTACGATCAGTCTCATTATCAATCTGTCTAAGCCTATTACTATACATACACTCATGCATCCATACACCCATACACTCATACACTCGTACTGTTAGATCCGCCATAGGCGGGGCCCTGCCTATGAAGGTATTACGAAGCCTCTCAGTCCGATTGTTACAATGGTGATACGGCGTTTGGCCATCTATGCACGAAGTGCTCCGATGGCTCCTTTCGAATATTCCAGAAGCAATACTTCCATTGTTCTGGTAGAGAGTTTTCCGGTAACACGTTTCTCTCAAAGGTATATAAGCCACCTCGGTTCCTCTCTTTGAGGAACCATCAACGAATATAAGAAGTTAGGCATAGATGTATTAAAGAACATAACACATACACCCATACACCCATACACCCATCTACCTTGGAAACATACCCATAATCAACAACCATGAATAATGTAAGGTGTTAAGATGGTTCGTATGAGGGTAGGGGCTCGCGCAGTCACTAGTAGCACTGATAGCCACCAGAAGTAGTCACTCGGTATAATCCACAGCCGAATATTTATATCGTACAGTACAGTGATTTATAGTGACCGTGATATATAGTGATTGATAGTGATTGATAGAGATATTGATTGATGGGGATAGTGATAGCTCTAGTGGAGGTCCTATAAGATCTAGTACTAAAAAAAGAATGGGTGCAATGTTGCAGAGTCACGTGACTGATAACAATCCCTACTGCCTTTTTTGGCGACGCACCTGCACGCCAAATCACCACAGTCTCCCAACTCGTCCCACCAGAACCACGACTAGCCACTCCAAGGCCGGTCCCCAGTCTGTCGATCCATACACCAAGTCCAGATCAATAAGGGTCAATATCACTCCATCCAATCTACCATTATTTAGCACCACATAGCACATCTGCATTTACCATTTCATATACCACAGTGTGAGTCACTACTAGTAACTCCAACCCCTCCTCATACCACATTTCGTCTATAGACCACCATTTAACGATCTTCATATATTGACTGCCCTATAAAGAGTACGACCTTATCTGTCTACTACGACCTTATTTGTCTATCCACTCATTTCATCCACTCCTTCCTTCTACTACTACTACTACTACTACTACTGCAATGCTGGAACCAAAAAAACTAGGTACACTCTCGTGTATCTCGCTTATCACCAATAAGATGATTGGCACAGGGCTCTTCAGTACTCCCGCCATTATCTTCAAGTACTGTAGTGGACACGTACCGTTGTTCTTGGCATTGTGGCTTCTAGGTGCAGTGATCATCCTTTCCGGCCTCCTCATATACTTGGAATATGCTCTCAACCTACCGTTCAAGAATGGAGGCGAGAAGAACTACTTGCTCCGAGTGTTCCGCCGGCCCAGGGGGCTTATGGGCTGCATCTACCTGTTTCAAATGGTGTTTTTGGGCTTCAGCTCGGGCAACTCCTTTGCATTTGGCAAGTACATCTGGTTTGCCGTGGCTGGCTCGGCTGCCAAGGACGATACCTGGCCTCTGAAGGCCATAGGCGTGGTGTGTATCACGTTCTGCATCTGGCTCCATATCAAGTACCCAAATAAGGGCACTTCGTTGTTTAATTTTTTGGGGATGTTCAAGATCGTCATATTGTTTATGATCGTGGCCATTGGATTCTTGGTGGGAATCGGTGTGGTCACTGTACCTGATCCTAATTTGATGGACTCTTTCTCGAATAAAGAGGTCACGGGCATTTCCGGAAATACTGAGAATGTAACTGATGCTCCAGTTATAGACCCCTACTCGGTGTCGGTGGCACTTCTCCAGGTGATCTACTCATTTAAAGGATGGGAGAACGCTAATTACGTGCTTTCGGAACTTAAAGACCCATATACTGCACTCACAATCACGGCCCCATTATCGGTGCTTTTGGTGACCGTGCTTTACTTCTTGGTGGTGGTCAGTTACTTGGTGGTAATCCCCCAAAAGGAATTTCTTTCCAGTGGGGTATTGGTGGCCGGGATTTTTTTTAATAAGGTGTTTGGAGAATCACTCACTGCCCGCGTGTTGCCGGTGTTCATCTCGTTGCTGACCCTAGGAAACGTGATGGTGGTATCGTATGCCCATTCCAGAGTCAACCAGGAATTGGCCAATGAAAACTACTTACCGTTTTCCAAGTACTTCCGCAACTTGAACCACTCACTTCTCCTCCATTGGGCCATCTCCGTGATTGTCCTTGTGGGGCCCCCCAGCACCGAGATCTACGAGTTTGTGGTGAATCTCTACATTTACCCAGGTACCTGGATCAACTTGATGTTGACAGGAGGACTTATTTACTTGAAGTTGAGTTCCACGGAGGATTGGCCCGGTTATAAGAGTGTTGAGTCTCCCTCCACCCCATCCTTCGCACCCCCAGCCACCTTCACTCCTTCCATTTCATCCACTCCTTCCGCTGCTCTTCAAAATTCTTCAGCTCCCTTCCAAAACTCATTTGCTTCTGCTCCATCTCAGAATTCTACGGAAACTTCTCGATTACTCTTACCCAAAAATAGCACAGAGTCTCCCTTATCTGAAGACGAGTCAGACAGCTACATTGAATTCGACCTGCTTCTCTCGCAGACGTCAGGCAGCAGGTGGCAGAAAAGCTTCTCTGCCCCATGGTTCTGCATCTTTATTTTCCTCGCAGCCAATCTCTTCTTGGCGGTGTTTCCTTTCATTCCTCCTCCAAGCTCCTACACACAAGGCTCCATTCCATACTGGTGCTTTCCAGTGGTGGGCACAGGATGCTTGCTAGCAGGAGCGGTCTTTTTCTACACGAGAAGGTACTATAGCAAGATTAGGGGATTGGAACAGCCATTCTACGGAGAAGTTTTTTTGAGTTAGAAAATGACTCCCATTGATAGAGGCTGAAGCTTCATAGAGGCTGAAGCTTTAGAGACAGCCTCATTATTATAGCATGATGATTACTATGGCTAATATTTAATTCCAAATGATTAAAAGGGAAGAATCATAACTATAATACTCGGTTAATATACTTGATAATCAAAATCATTCATTAATTATTATAAAACTTATAAATTGTATATGGGTCTGGGGGCCGGGTCTCATACCTCGGTATGGGGAGGGGGATGGTGCTTATATACAGGAATTCGAGCATCCCATCTTCAGATTCTCTCCACTCCTCACACTCCACACTCCATACTCCAACCCACCTCCATAATATTACCACTAAATCACCCATATTTATATTTCCACTTACACTAATACTTATCTATACGTATTTACACTTTACTTGAGTAGATATGGAATCGTTGGGAAGTTCGGGCTCGGAGTTGCTCTTATACAGCGACTACAAGTTGGCCTTCAAGCATTTCATCAATAAAGACTTCGAGAAGTCCTTTGTCATCACCAGCAAGGTGTACAATGCCGCTGTCCGGAGCTTTGAAAAGGGCCAGGTCCGTGAGAAGACATTCGTCAAGATCGTCAGCTTGTACCTCACGGAAATCGGCATTCTCTTGCCGGCACACAGCACCGTTTTGGCCCATGACAGGGCCAGTATAGTGCAGGACCTCCAAAACGACGTGTTACTCCGGAAATTGCACGCTTTTTACGGCAATACTTCCAGCATTCCAGGTGAACTTCTTTACCAGATCTTCTTGGTGTATTATACGTGTCTGGGCTTGATTGGGGAGTCTATAGTCGATAAGTTCAAGCTCACGTACCATAACCTCGAGACGGAGATCGGAGACCTTGGAGACGTAGACGATGTATATTTTCAACGCTGGATCGAGTTGTTCATCTTCAATGTTCTTCCTGATTCGGCCAATTTCGACATGGCCCATGCTATACTTGACAATGTGTTCCCCAACAACACCAGTGCCAAGAGCAAGCTCCAACAAATCGAGAGCCGTAAGGCCGATGAGGCCAAATTGGCACAGGAGAATAAGAATAAGGCCAAAAAGGCCGAGGCTGACCGGCTTGCTCAGCAAAAGGCAAAAGAACTCCAACAGGCCCAGGAAAAAGACCTAAAGTACATGTCGATAAAACAAATTCGAAACAAGCACGAAAGTGAAACCACGGGGAGAGAAACACTGGAAGCTAAGGAGGATAAAGTAGCCGTTTTGCTCCAAAAAGTGCAGTATTATTATGAACTCATCAAGCGCACCATTGGAGCCAACTCACCAATGATTATTTTGATGCTTGTGAGTCTTTTGGTGGCCACCAAGTTTCTAAGGGCCCGAAAATATAATTTGCGGGAGAAATTCAAGGAAACCATGGCCATGGCCTTCAAGGTCACGTACTTGTGATCACGTGGAACGTGATTATAAGGATGAGGTCATAGGACGCTAGAATTATCAAGGTAAATAGTGACTGAAATATTAGATGAATAGAATGCATGAATCAAGGAATGATTGTATGAATAATTGCACTGCAAGAGTTGAACTGGTTCAAAGAAAGAACGGTAGGTCCACGGTGTTGTGTGCAGTGCCAGCACTGGCCAGGTTCGGGGCCTTTTGAAACGAACGGTATGAAAGCGGCGCCGACGGCTCGACCAGCTTGCTTTTCTCCTTCTTCTCAAGGTACTCCTTGACATTGGTATATGCAGACTCATGGAAGAGATCACTGAGGTCTGCTGTGGTGGGTATAGCTCCATCGCCCAAATCAGTCTTCTCCAACATGTTGAAGGTGATCAAAGTGCCGGGATAGTTGGTGGAAATGATGTTCTTGCAAAGCAATTGGATGGAGAGAACGCCGGCGAAATCCTCCATGATCTTACACTTGGACAGAAGCTTGACTGCCCGAAATATCCGGATAAACGGTGAAAACGCCAAAACACAAAGCACAGTATCTTTTACTGGCACGTTTTCACCCGCAGCCTCTTTATACACCTCCAACTTCTGCAACATGGTACGAGCACGTGGGTACTCCAACTTCAGGTAACCAATGGCACCTTTGGACACGAAATCCACGGCATTTTCGCTGTCATTTTCTTTCCGACAATTGCTGATCACCAAGTAGAGGTCGTTGGTATCGAGATTGTGCAAGTCTTGGAGCAAATTGACCAAGATATCACTCTGCAAAATCACCTCATAGTGTAAGGATGAGTGGTCTAGAACTAGACCCCGGTCTTCATCTGCAGTCTCGGCGCCAAAGGGGTACTCGAGCTCAAGATAAAAGGTAGAAAACTCAATCATCTCATTCATGAGTCTGTCTTCGAACTCCACTATTAATGGAGTGCCTGGTCCCTCGTATCTCAAGTAGCACGTGACGTGGTCCCCCAAATTAGAGCCTTTCCCTCTTAAGGGCACAGCCGAAGCAGCAGCAGCAAAAGAATCGCACATAAGTTGGGCATCAATGCCGATTTCCGTTCTCAGAGGAAAATCGGATTCATTTCCATTTCCACTCAGATCAGCGCCCATATCTGCTCCAATATCAGCACTAAGATCGCCATCTATGCCGTTTTGGTAGCGGAAAGAAGAGAACATCGTCAGATCAAGGGTCACGTGACAGTTTAGAATATGGTTATATTCGGAGTAAAACGTTATGCCGCTCAGCGATAAGATCATGAGCGCATAGCGATCCACGGCAGTAATGGAGGCTAGAACCTCGGCCAAATGCGCCACGTGGATGGTTGAAGCGGCAAACAGAACCTGCGGCGTGTCATTACGCAGGAAAAGTAGACTCTGGTGCCCATTTTGGTGTTGAGGTGACGAGTGTGGAGATGAAGGGACGAAGAGAGGCATCACCGTGGATTATAGTATAGAGACGCGAGACGTGATGGTGAGAGTGTATGCAGGAAATGGTCGATTTTCAGTGTTTTTCAATATTTTCAATATTTTTTTGAAGAATACTTTTCTTTATTTCTTTTTTATTATTTAGGGGTGTTTTGATGAGAGTCTGGGGTCTATAGTAGTTTACCTTCTAGATAATATCCCCCAGTCCAATTTTTCTCTAGTACATGGTACTGGAACAGACGAGTGCACTGATATCAGATGCTAGAACATTAAGAAGTAAGAAGGACGAAAAGAGAAGATGAAAAGAGAAGATGAAAAGATCAACATCCAGAGCTTCCTAAATACCTAGTTTTCAATCTCTGGCCTATAAATCTAGTGTATGAATCTATTCTTTAGTCTTTGGTCTACGTAGTCTGTTTAGTCTATACATTCATTTTTGTACTACATGTCTACGTATTCTTAATTCACTGTTAGATCCGATATGGGTTTTATAAGATGCGTCGGGTATTTGAGCTTACGATCACTGATTTTTTTGCAGCCCCTTTACTCTAGAAATACCATCTTCGGCTGAATTGACTCTAGAAGTCACACCATTGACTGAGCTCTTGGTTGATACCTTTGGATGCACCCACCAAAGCTAAGAGCCACTAATACCGGCAGATATCAACAATCATCAATCATTTGACTACGCTGACTCCACAGACAACTATTTGAGTAGCTCAATACCTTCCTCAGAAGAATCTTCAACGAATACAGTAGCGTTTAGGTATCAACATGCTAACAAGTACTAACACTTGTCTACTTTCTTTTTCTTTCTTTTTCTTTTCTTTCTTTTTCTTTTTTTTCTTTTTCTCTATTTTTTTTGATTTTCGAATTATTGACGGCCTCAACGATTATATCAAGGCCTGGGAACAAGAGGTATCTCCCAGTGAGCACTCTCTATACATCAAAAGTGGGCCACCGAAAAACTTAACTTGACAAAGGGCTGCTGACTTGACGAAGGGCAATTTGAGTGACCTCACGGAGAACTTATGGATTTTTTTTGAGTTTTGGCACCATTGCTTGTGGCCGTGAACAGTTTGGTTTGGGTTCTTGAAAGGTAGCTCCCTTGCTCTTGCTTATGCTAGCTCCTGGAGCCACTATGTTGGAGTAAAGCTTGGCTGGGTTTCGAACGATAATGGAGGACGTTTTTGGATGCTATTGCTACAAATGTGACAACGAGGTCAAGATTCTTTGGTGGTATTGTTGGAGTTAATGGTGGTTTGTAAGTATGCGCATCTCAGCAAATAGTAGGGGAAATGTATATCGTTTCTCAGAACCCATTACACATTGTATTATCCCAAGTCTAATGAACAATCGGTTGATTTTAAGAATAACAGTCATGTTAATATATTAACAGTTAAGAAGACTCACCCTACTAGCCACTACTACTCACTACTCACTACTCACTACTCACTACTCACTACTACGCACTACGCACTACTACGCACTACTCACTACTACTCATTACCCACTACTACTCACTACTCACTACTCACTACTACGCACTAATGACTACTTTCAAAGTAGCACATTATTAGATCCAAGATGAATAGAGCACTACCGTATAAGGATTAAACTTCAGTTCCCAGTTAATCAGATGGCCGGCTACCCGGATTAGCATGACCGGCCCAATCTATTAGACCCGCTTCAACCGATACATCAGCCGGGTTTTCTGGTTTTATAACCAATAGGAACGTGTTCCTCATTTATTCAAGTCGGTTCACCAGTTTTACACCCCTTTCATTCCTCTTCTGCAGAATATTTATTTAATCATCAACGAATAACGATAACACAGTACCTTAACGTCACAACAAGAATCTAACATAATTAGTGATCGTTTATAGTGAACAAGTTACTTGATACTGTACGCTACTACTATGTTATAAATATTTCATAGTATTCTTTTACACAATTATCTATTATGTAGTCTATGTTCCACTCTACTAACACTAGGACCAATGTGATATATTACATACTACCTTTTTACTTCTATTTATATTCTTAGTGCTCATTTTTAGTGCTCACTTAGTACTCATTTTTAGTACTCAAATTTGGCGTTCACTTAGTGCTCACTTAGTACTCACTTGGTACTCACTTAGTGCTCATTTAGTGCTCACTTGGGGTGCGGTGTGACCGGTGCTTAGTGTTTAGAACTCAGTACTCAGTGCACTACAAAGTAGAGGTTTGGTAGTGAATATGCGAGTCACACTAACACCTATAAAATAGCCAAAACAGCTTTTTTCATTTTTTTTCATTTTTTTTTCATTTTTATTTTTTGGGGTACGGGTTTATTGATTGGCACTGGGGTCTGCGTTGAAGTCCGCGGGGCCTGGAGGTGTTTTTGTTTCCTATTCCGATCATTGACTTTGTAGTGTTCATGGTGCTCAGTGCCTTGGTTGAGGTGGCTACTTTTATACCCTTGGCCGATGGTTTCGCGCGCTACCTCACCAGATATGTGGATGACGGTCTCGGCTTTGCGTGTGGATACATTTACTTGGTCAAGTACTTGTTGCTTCCTGCCAACCAGTTGGTGGCTGACTCCTTGGTTATGGCCTATTGGGTGCCGACGGATAAGGACTCTATTCTACTGTACTCTACTGTACTCTACTGCCTATATACACCACCTCACATTCTTACACAGTATTTTCTCAGTACCTTCTAATATCTACCCCACTGTACTGTATACTCCGGTACTTCAATATCTAGATATCTACTTTACTTTACCATCTACCTGTCTTAGGTATTGTTATTATCCGCTAACTCTATGATTTAGTCTATTCCCTACTACATACTTCTATACTATGTATTTAACTGTACTCTCTTCAGTTCATTCTGCTGCTTATAGACTCTCTACTCTACTAAATAGTATATAAATTTATATTACTCTAATCAACTACATACTTTACACCTTTATTCCATTGGATTCTCTATTACGCTCTATTATTTACTCTTGTATATTTTACTCTAGCATCTAATCTCCTACTCTATTATCTGCTCTACTGTTCCATGTAGTCTAACTGTTTCAACTTTACGGTCTATGTATTTCTAATTTATACTCTAGTTTTATGGACAGCTTTTCTTGATATATACTGAATCAGCCATACAATCAGCTCTGCCAACGCAACCCAGGACTAAAGATCATGGTATAAAAGTACTCCCTCTACAAGTGGAACTTAGGATTGTGAATACCTAGACTATTGAAATATTACTACACTATTAATACTACACTATTAATACTACACTATGATAACACTGTGCGTTACACTTTAATACTCCCACTGACCTTCACCCCTACTATACTGTCATCTCTATTGTCACATTGTACATTGACTTCACCAAGCTATCATGTAACTGTTAAAGCATTACTCTGTTATATCTCAGATCTGCTGAACTATCTACTCTATATATACGGCCTAATATTTAAACTTATCTACTCAATCCTACAACCAAGTATATACTCCAATACACTCCATAATTCACTAATCTCCATACTGTTGTATGATCTAGCCTACATTATCATCTACTATCTTAGGCAGGGTTTTTGCGATTCTCGATCTATGCTCTAGTCCAATGTAGGATTTTCAACCATTCATTACACTCGTATTTCTCCTCTACTACCTCGCTTATTATTTAGATTACTAACTCATAGTATACCTACTCGTTATACCACAACTATCTAGTCTATCTAGTATAATATCTTCTGCATATTACGGCTTCTTCCAATAAGGAGGAAGGCAAGCTCGAGCTTAATTTTTTCCAACTAATGTACAGCCCTAAGAGATCCTGATGTAAGCTTAGATTGGCTCTCGCAGTAGGATCCACGAATCTCAGGGCCCCACTCAAGTCATGGTTGAATAATCCTTGGCAGTGCCAGAGTTTGATACAGTATTTTTTTTTTTGACTTCTAAGAGAAGCTGAAGTTAATAATTCCTCACTCAATTGCAGATTTCAAGACTTAACTAGTTACACAAGTACTAAAGAACGACTTTTCTGAAAGTGCCACTTCGGAACGTTCTCGAGATAGGCCTGAATCCCTTCTACTGTAAGAGTTAAGTAATGGATCGGTTTACTATTTCCACACCTAATGGTTTGCTGCTGCTCAGAAATCCTAAGCTGATAATGGTTATTGAAATTCAAAGGCCTATATACAGGAATAGTATCATCATCGTCCAATTCAATTGAATTGCTTTCCGAATTTTCCTATTTCATTACTAAATTCACAAAACAAAATTCTAAATAGTAGTACCATGAACACATACCTATAAATTCACCTTAAGTAATGTTCGGAAACTCTTTATACTGGTGTACCAATAGAGATTATGTGCAGGAATTTGCAACCAACCAACCAACCAAAGCCCACTCTGTGTATCTAGTCAGGGATTTCCAAGCCCAGAACAATTCCTTTGTTTTTTGTTTTATTCCTCATTTCTCTAGATTCAATATTGTAACACATTTAGAGACTCTCCTGGGACTCTAGGTGAAAATGCGCAGGTCACAGACCTGAATCGAGGTCCCACAAGTCACAAATCTACCTTCACTGCGACTCCATCAATATTGCAGGTCACGAGAAGCTGTGCATCGAAACAAGTTTCAGCTTATCGTAATTATTCCAAAATTATTGGTCCATTTGCTATGCCATGTTGTTTCCCTGAACAGCTATTCACCTATGGCCATTTCGTCTGGGCTCAAATCTGGCATACGGAGGAAAGATGTATGATAAGCCAGAATTCCCATATATGTCAAGTGAGTTTTTTTTTGTTCCTTTTGGCACCAAACAATATGCTTGTGCTCCACAAATAACAGAACGGAGTTGTGATTTTGTAGACTGCATCTACTCCAATTCATCCGTTTTGTTCCCCAGACATTTTGAACTCTACCTAGCTTTACCCAACTCTCCAGAATTCTCCAAACTTGACTAAAGAAATCAGCTTCCAGACTCTAGACCTTAAAAACACCAGACTTTGACTCACACTCAGACCTTTAAGGCTTAGACACGTTGATTTTATCGCTCAGACTTCCCTCTCTCAGAATTCTAGCTTTTCAAACCCCTCCTAACCCAGACTTTCCCTAAACTCTTGCTCCTTAGCTATGCAAGCTCCTAACAGCCGTGATTTTGTTGACCAGCTCTTCAACTGCGGTTCGCCAATGGAGACGGATTTCTCCCCAAGCCTGACTATACGTGGCTTGAATATCCTGAATCCTGTAGCTTGGATACCATTCAATCCGGTTCCAGACCCCATTGACCATTCCGAGGTCAGTTGCTTGGGCTGGGGAGCCATGAAACTGTCTCCCTTAGGCGATATCAGCTCGTCAGCAGAAATTGACCCTGGCAATTTTGTCTCGTCTCCCCCTATGTGCGCAGATATCACCAAGGTAACTGACAGTTCGTTTGCAATGGACACTTTGAACAACATTTTGGATTTCACCAACCATTCTAGTGTTCATTCGATGATGGTGGATGGTTCAGAAATTAGCGAGTTCGACCAGCTCATGGAATCCATGCCCCCTCAAAAGAATCTTCTAACACAAGTGAGCATGAACTCTCATCTTGGAATCTCTGCTCTGTGTGACGAGGAAAGTAGGCATTATGGAGCCATATTTGCTTCTGCACTGCCTTGGGACCCTCCTAGCTCCCATTCCAATCTTCAGGATTCTCCGGTCAGACCTGGATCTCTTCACCGAAATGTTCAGGAACTTGAGCAGATCCTTACATCCGATGGACTCAAGAGCCAATCAAACTCCCTATGTGCCTCACCCTCCCTGGATCCCACTCCCGTGACTTCGCCCGATGCTCGTATCAAGATCAAGGCCCATAAGGACGTTGCTCCACACCCTAAGCTGACTCCCGAATGCGAGCCTCAGATCTATGAGATGCTGCACACGGACCCTCACCGCTCTGCCAGATATCCGGTGGTGGATGGAAACAACTCGGACGACGAAAATTATAATGCTGCTTCTGAGTCGGTCACCGATCTCTACTACCAAAATTTCATAAACGAAATCAACAATGCCCACGACTCTGGAAATCTCAACCAAAGCTCCCCTCGGAAACCCTCGACCAACCTGTTTATGGGACGTGGCATGTCAAGGGACCTGACCAACAGCTATGCACGCATATTCAACCGGAAAGAAAGCATTACTGAAATGCACTGCGAAGACAGCTATGAGGAACTCCGCTGGGATGTGCCGGATATCCAATTCGGCACCGATGCCAACGTTTCTGGAGCCACAGACACTGCAATGGAAGAGTGTGATGCAGATGCATTCTCACGTGCGCACGTTTTGCACCCATCAGGACTGCAACCATACTCTGCGGTCTATACTTCTTTTTCAGATAGACCCTCCGAGACCCCACCACAACCGGGCCGCAATGATGCTGTGGAAAACACTCCAATTCCAGTTCAGCCGGTACTCAACCAAATCAACAATAAAGTTGAAGTTCCCTTGATTTATGAGGGTCCTCAATACATCCACCTTCCTTCTGGGTCTCAAGCAACCCAAGAATTTGGCTTTTTCCGCCTCAGAGAAAGCCACAAAAATTGGCAACCAGACCCAAACTTTACTGCTCAAGCAGCAAATGCAGTCCACAATCTTGCATCACTGCCAGTTCAACCAGTCCAACCAGTCCAACCAGTCCAACCAGTTCAACCAGTTCAACCAGTCCCTACTTTCACGAGTTGTGGCTTTGGATCTTCCATCTCACCCTTCGAAAGACTTAGTCTCTGGAATACTGTCGATCACCCAGTCCAAGGTTTTCCAGAAAGCAAAGGGTACATGCCTTGCCAATTCAGAACCGCCTTTGCTGCTACTCAGCCTGGGTTAGTCTGTCGGCAAAGCCACCATTACTTGAACAATGCCATTGCTTGCAATGGTCAGTACCAGGATTATTCAAACTGCCGAAGAACAATTCCTTCAAACATCACTCGGGATTTTGCTCCACAAATGCTGAGCGGGTTCCCTGAAAACATTGTTCTGGAGACCTGCCTGGGAGCAGGCTATCTTGTAGCTCTCCATCAAGCACCTACTCTGTTCCTTCCAATCCAGAAACGACCAAACCTTATCCCTCAAAACTCCTCAATGGCTACTGCAACAAGCTTTGGAGCAATGGACATTTTTCCAGATGATCTCTTTAGTGATCTTCCCAGAGCCACCAAAATCCCTGCCAATGGGATTACCTGTCTAAGCAATATGGTCAATATTGACTTATGCCAGCGAGACTTCATTCCCAGGTCCTGCTTTGGTCACCCCAAACACCTAGGACCATTGGAAAACAACCTCCCAGCAAACAACCAACTGCAACAAATAGGGCAAACCAAAAACGTCTTGGTCGATACTGAGCTCCAAGAACTCGAAAAGGTTGCTAACGAGCTTGAGCTCGCAATAAAGCAAAATTTCAGATCAATCCAAGCACCACAGGCACCACAGGCACTAGAGACACTAGAGACACCACAGTTTAATGTGCCTATCCAACAACAGATGCCGGTGGCCCCAGTAATTGCTCAAGAAGCTGCTGCGACCACCCAAACTAGCCTGGCTCTTATCAGGTCAGGAAGAAAGAGAAGAACCACTAAAGTTAAACCAAGACGCCTGGATAAGTTCAAAGTGTGGAAACCAAGAACAAAACAAAGCCCTGGAACTCACAAAAGGCGTCGAGCAAGCCTCAGTCCTAAATTGACCAAATTAATCACAGAAAAAATGGACCAAGCAATCCAGGAAGAGCTGACTCTGACTACCAGAGTTCAGGAACTGCTGACTCTGACTGTAACAGTCCAAGAACCAAGAATTACTTCAGCCCAACAGCCAAGGACTACTGCAGTCCAGGCAGAGACGCCTGATACTACCAATGGTCAAAGACTGAGAAAATTGAAGTCAGCTTTCAACTATGATGGAGTCAACGTCCCCCATCAAGTCATAAAAATACCACGGTTCCAGAACGTTGCTAGCAATATAGAGAACCACCAGTACAAAAGCCAACTCGTCTGTCTCAATGAATCGGGAGACTGCCCCATCATAAGAACCAAGTACCAGCGCAACACTTTGGCTGCACTCCAAGACCTTCACGACAATGTGGTGTACGAAAAGAACGACGCCTATGGTCCCAACCAGCCATACCAACAGGAATTCACCCGGACCGAATTGAACCCTGACACGAAGCATCCAATGATCGAGACCCGGAGCGCGTTATGCGCATACTGTGAGGAAATCAGCTTCTTCGAGTTGAAGACTTCAAGATATGGACATCACATGAACAACACGCATGGAATTTACTCAGACAACTACTTGACACCGGATCCATTATTTAGTGGAACATACAAGGTGTCCAAGAAGCCCCTGGCAAATAGAAAGACCCAACCAAGGATACGAAACCATGAGGGGGTTGTTTGCCCGGTCTGCTTTGAAGTGGTGGAAATTCAGTGCTGGTCATCGATTCTGGTGAAGAACCCTCTCGGATGCTACTTGAGGCACTTCAAAGAAAACCACCAGGGAGAACGGAAGAAACGTTCTTTGACTCCCTGGCCGAAATAGCTCCATAACTCTCTCTTAAATTTGCTCTTCATCTGCTCTTAACTTGCACTTGACTTGCTTGAATATATGATATGAAGATAAATCATTTGTAGTACCAATACAAAATAGACAAACAAACCGACCCAATGAACTAAAGCTTTAGAGGTTGCAAAACTGAGCACTCGGTCATAAATGGCCTTAAACAAAAGTACAATTTGGTTCATTTGGTCTGAGCAGAGTCTCATCCACAAGCTCGTTTAAGGCTTATTCCTGTGAATTTATCAATCAAGTACCTGTCAACATGATCTTCAATATCGTAATTTTTTGTCCTGAACTGAACGGATTCTTGATAATGCCAACACCAAGATATTCCTTTCGGCTAGATTTAAAGTTCAATGGTCTTGCCTGAGATTTGTACTCCTCTCACATTGTCTAGGGGCTTCATTAATAGTTTGGTCAACTTTGAAACTCCCAATTGAGATTTAGGACCGAAATCGTTAATAGGTCTGCTCTAGAAAACATATAACCTTGTCGTCCACTGACCTCGGCTAACTTCTTCAAAATTCCAATGCTAGTTTCAGTAAAATCACCACCACTTCGTGTTTTAGCAAACTTATCAGAGACACTGAGAGAGGTGTATCAAGATGCCCCGGAACCAGACCCACGAAAACTTCTCGTACTGGTAATACCAATATAGTTACCAGTACTCCTCTGATTCTTTGCCAACTTCTCCTGAAGTGGTTATATATCTTAATGAGACCATAAGGATCATGTATCTAATAGATCCATCCACTGGACATTTCACCATGGCTAATGGTTAATCCACGGGCCGCTCAATAAACACATCCATCTATGCGACACGGAGTTGCTGGATTCAGAGGTATTGTATAGTAGCAACCAATCTTATTCATTAAGATTTAATGCAAATATGTTACCCATATTTCTTCAAGGGATTCACAAAAGACATAGCAATCACCAAAGCGTATCAGCATGTATAGTGAAGTAATTTGTAGTAATAGGCATGTAAAATATACAACCCACCTTACATCTTGGAAGCTCCACGTCAGTTTGAATAGAAATAGACAGAAAGATATTAATAGAGAAGTCAAATTTGAACCCTTAATATCCCATGAAAATTATTTTCAATCTGCTGTCACATGCTGGTCACTAGTACCCTTCAAATTTTGGCTGCTATTTTCACGGGGGAATCGCGCTAACTTATATAGACCAGCCCGGCACACACTCCCCGAAAATGCATGCCTGAATGCAAACCTACAGATCTGAAACAACCTGAACATAAGGTTAAACTGAAACATACGTACATATGAAGCAAGGGCAAACCCAAAACGTAAACCTGAAACGACCTATATGCATTAAAATAGAAGTAGACGTGTATGTAGATGTTGACATACACAGAAGTAGTTGTGGGTAACGGGTTGAAGTTACACTAGTGATGAATGTTACTAAGTTTAGAGGTGTAGGATAAAAAGAATGGAAAAGGAATAGAACGAATGTAGTACACTACTACAGTGTGGGTCCTGTAGTTCTGTCTTTTCTGATTTATTCAAAGTGTATTCGAAGATTTTTTATGCTCACGTATAAGCTGCTATTAGGACGTCTATCACCATTCATGGCGTATTCTCCGGGAACTAGTAGACGGAAATGTAATTGTCGATTCTGTTCTTCTGGTTCTGGGCAATGCACTCGGCGATCCACGTGATGTTTCTTACCTCCTGCTCCTTGGACCGCAACCATGCCCACACACTGGACAACGTGAACTGCTGCGTGAAGGCATTTTTGTTGTATTTCATCTCCAACAAGTAGAACCAGTCCTCGATGTTTTTCTGCCCGCTGCCCTGCGAGTCGCTGAAGATGTCGCTGAACTCGCCCACGGACTCCACCACGCCCTTGATCTGCTCCACCTCCTCGGCCTCTGCCAAGTCACGGTGGTACACGGGGTATAACTGGCCAAACTCAGGGAATAAGGCAAGTTTATCTTCAGCGGATAATTCGTCGTTATTCAAAGAGTTGAGCGCAATGTTAATAACACGCTTGTCGGCCTCGAAGTTCAACAACTTGGTCATGATCTCCAAGTCGGGTCCCGTGAACTCCTTCTCCACAAATCCAATGAATGCCTCCAAGTAGTTTTTGTAGAGCTTGTTCCGGATGATTTCAATGTTCAAGTCGTCCAAGTCCTTAAGTGAAAGGCAGTCCTTGAAGAATGGAGCCAATGGAGTATCCACCAACACAACATTGTACAAGGTATCGATGTCTGTGGCCGTAGACAACGTGGGCAAAGTATCGAACCAGCCGAGGGGGTGGCACTTGGGCAAAATGTCCGCCAAGTCCCGGTCGTGCAAGCTCCCCGTAATCATCAACGACACGTTGTCAATCATGTAGCCATAAGAAATGTAGTCCAAAAACTTGGCCAACTTGCCCGAAGCCTGGCTGCGCAAGTACTGGAACTCCGAGTACAACCGCTTGGAAAGCCTGTCCTGGATAATGGACGTAGACAAGTTTCCGCCCTGCGAAGATAAGAAGTTACCGTAGTCGGTAGCTGATAACTGCAACTTCAAGTCCTGGAGCGTATCACACTGGGACAAGTTAGCATACTGGTTTCCCGTCAAGAGGCCGTTTCTGTAGCCGCGCACGACGCCCTCCACGAACCCGTAGTCGATGTTGAAAAACAAGCCCTCCATTGGTGAGTAGTGTTTAGGGGAGGAGAGGAAGTTGAGTGCGCGGATACGCCAGTGGGAGGAGCACATGACTGTGGGACACGTGATACACTAAAGAAGGAAAAAAAGTACCCTCGGACCTCATAGAAACACCCGTACCTCCGCTTACCCCAGGGCCCATCTCCCTCCTCTCCTACACTACCAAATCGTCCGAAACTCTCAGTATACTTTCATAATGATACCTAAATTTACAGTACTCAAATTTAGCTCTCCAAACATTGTTTTTATGGATAAATGATGGGGGTTTTGTAAAGCCCTCGGAACTCGCACGCACCGGTCTCACTAACTATTCTCAACTATACCCTCGAATCACACCCTCAATTGACACCCCCGAAACACACTACCCTCGTATATCCCCGTCCTCCGCTCTACAACCACACTTCGTCCCCCATGTCCGATCTTATCATCGAAACACTCAAGGACGGTCTAGAACCTTCCGTCCTCGCCCACTTACAATCCAATGCTGACCTCACACGTGACGTGTCCAAGTACTTTGCCGATTTATTCGTCAATGACCAACTTCTATCCACCGAAACCTTTACCAGCAATTCTGCTGCCGGAGGAAAGGTCACCATAACAGAGGAGATTGCCGAGTTGGACCTGCGGCTGCGCCAGATCGATATGAAGCTTGCTGCACTTGCAAACTCCAAAAGAGACATGGTCATCGACTCTAGCCAAAGCTTAAACTCGGCCACAGACTATATTTCGAACGACTTGGGCGTTCGCTTGGCCGAAATCTCGACTCAGGTTCTGGGATTGCGTTTGGGAGGTAAAAGGGGCCGGAGAGGAGATGCACGTGACCGTGCACGTGACCAGATGTTTTTCAGCATTGATGCCATTCTCGATGTTCTAGAGCTCCCGACGCTATGTAAGATCTGTGTTCTCCAAGGTAACTACCAGGAAGCACTTGAAATCCATACGCTTGTCAAGATGTTGTGTATCAAGTTTCCCCATCAAACAACGTTCCTGCAGATAGAGCGCCGGGTCCGTGGGGAGCTCCAACTCATGTTCCGAGGGCTAGTGAAGCTTTTAAACACCAACTTGAAGCATTCGAATATCCTCAAAATCTTCCAGATCTTGAACCGGCCCGATTTGGTGGACCTTGGCTCCGAGGCAGCGTACCTGCCTGCAGTCCGCGAGAGGTCCCTCCAGATCCTCTACCTTAACTCCCGGTTCCGGTTCATAACGGCAGAAACAAACAACTTGAAGCCGCTCTTGAAGCTCAAGAAACTCACATATTTGAAGCGGTACATCGAGGTATACCGGGAGTACCTCTTCAACTCGCTTTCCATATACTATGCGATATTCCGGTCGTCTGGGGTGGATTCCGAGGCCGCCAAGTCCGACCGCGTGCTCATCCACCTGTATCTCCGGAACTTGGTGGAGCTCTTGGTGCAGGAAATGAAGGCCTATTTACCCACGGAGTTTCCTGCTGATGACGAAAATGACATGCGTGGCCAGCGAGACGGAGTGCTTTTGCAGCTGATCTACCTCTGCAAGTCGTTGGAAAAGTACGGGTTTGACTTTGAACCGATCTTGGCTTGGGAGCTCTGTGTGCAGGACCCCTTGGTTTCTCAGGACGACTGGTCTCGTAATCTTTCCAAAGTCAAGAAGTTCCGGGCATAATTTTGGAATTGTTAGAAAGGTATGGATTTATGGTTGGAGCACTGGGAATTTGAGCTGGGGGAGTGCCCGTTTCTATTGCCTGTCTCTAATGGAAGATATTAGTCTGTGTGGGTTTGGTGGTGTCATCCCAATATGGTATAGCCATTTCATTTGATGCCAGCCAATTATTTCATCCAGAGCCATCTTGATCTAGATCTAGAGTCCAATACTTAGTCATATCTCTCAGTTTAACCAGGCACCAATTGGAGAATTTCTCGACAGTGGTTGGAGAAATGTATGAGTATACTCAGTAGAGTTAAATGCGGCTAGGAAGTGTATATATACAGCAGTAGATTTCCATGGAGCAAAGGGCTCGTGCAAAGGGCTCGTAATGCCAGAGATATAGAATTTAAGAAAGAATTGTTAGCGAATGAATCAACAGCACATCGGAATCATTGATTTTCTGATATCAGATTTCGCAGCTATTGTGCCAGAATGCGAACCATATATAAACCACAGGCATTCCTCAGGGTCTCACTTCCCACCACCATTTTCTAGCCTTAAAAAAACAAAAGCACCCACTTCAAAAAAGAACAGAAACACCAACTATAAAAACAGAGCAGAACAGAAATTTTAGCAAATAAACAAAGCAAAATTTGATCCATCTTTATAAGGAAACTTTGAGTGGTAGTATGGGGAAGTCCTACTTTTGATGTATGCACCACTGGCAGGACCATCAGCAAGATCATGGCCATTCGTTCCACCTTCATTCGTACCCAGGGCAGAACCAATGTGGTTGGAAGGAATATATTACTCATAGTGGGCATTGGGAGTGGTATTGTGCAAGACCAGAATTTGGATCCAATTCGAGTCCCGCACTGTGGAGGCCGATGATAGAGGAAGTATTCCCAGCACTCAAATGATGGACCACCCAATCGGGCTCAACATTAGAGTAATAATTAAGCAAGCACTGATCAGCACCATCAAAGGATATATTGTCGTGGTTATTCAATACTCCAAAAATGAACTCTCTAGGAATACTGACAGGAGGTTCTGTGCTAGCGACTATCATGTGTTATATCCACTAGTCTTCTCAGCACCCCCAAGAACGACCAAAGAACAAAAAACAAAATAGTGAAAAAGGAAAAAAGACAAGAGTCAAAAGAGAAGAAAAAACGAAAAAAAGAGGCAAGAAAAGAGACAATCGATGAAGAAAAGAAAAAATAATGGTGATTACTACTCACTTGCTTGTTGACCAAGAGAATATCTCATCCATGACTAATCAAATGCAACCCTTTTCTAGATGAATCTTTCCGTCTTTGTCTCTATTGCTGGTGGGGAAGTTCAGATGGTCAGAAACTCAGGAATATAAGGGTTCGTATTGCCCTAAAGATCTGATGGATTATGCTCGTTTAAAAGAAAATTCATATTCACATTATCACTATGCTCAGTATATGAACGTGGTAAAAACATGACATGAATAATTAGAGTGGAAATAGATACCAGTTTTGTTATTTGGATTTACTCAGAATTGGAGAGTCTCCATACATGATATTAAGTCCAGTGACAGATGAGCTTTTTTCATTTGTTTCAGAAGCAAACCTCATGTCAATGTATGCTTTCACTCAGACTCGTGATATTGTTAGGGTCGGATGGTGAGGTCTCATTATACCTCTATGGGTAGAGCCCTTCCTATAGAGGATCTAACAGTCTCTCTACGATACTCTGCGATATTATTACCTTACTATTGTTTACTGGCATTGGATGGCAGATTCAGTCACTGATTATATCATAGACCAAACGTGGACTATTGTATAAGTAACTGCAATGGAGAGGAGTACCATACTGGAAGTACTTGTGCACAATTCATACTAGGCCCCAGAATGGCCACCATCTCAAACTAGAACTACTCTAGATCTCTATAGTGATATATCTACTACCGTAGATACATACCTTCACACAGGTACATGTACAGCAGTTTAGGTGGAACTCCAGCAAATACACAACCAACGACTATCATCAGTTATATAAGTGACCAGTTTGACCATCAATAATTCATGGACATTTAAAGCAGTCCCAGAGCCAAAACAAAAAACAAAACAACAACAAAAAAAAACAAAGGAATCGCAGTACCGGTTTAGATACACTCATCTGGTTCCCCTCTTAGATTTTAAATAAGATGTGGTTGCAGCATATAAAAATAATTCAACAAGTGAACTGTATTCTCTTCCCTCACAGAAACCATCTCCATTTGGGTCAAACACCTAAGTAATTTCTTGGAGTCAACAGGAATTAACCCTCTAGACAACGTGGTATCCCATATTTAGATATCAAAGATCTCTTAAGTGTACTTTTATGTCTATTACCTACCATAACATAGATGTTTAAGGAGTTCTTGTTTTACTTTACATTGCACTACTACTACTCTGCTACTCCACTCTACCCTTGAACTACTTCTACTACCCATTCTCCCATTGACCCACTTCTACTACTCTTCTACTCTAGTCTTCCTCATACTACTAGCTGCACTAACCCCACCTGTAATTAGCACTAACTACCATTATACTAGTGGATCTTCACCTCTAATTAGTACTAACTACTATTGTACTGGTAGATTTTCACCTACACATTCGTATCTATTTATATGACACATCACGGCTCTATAGTAAGTACAGCTCTAATAAATATACTAGAAACCTACACTATACCAGCCACCGGATATATGTGAGTACAGCAACACTACCAATAGTCTATACTGATCAAGGGTAACGGCTTGATCTTTTGGACATATGTTTAATGTTGTTTCTAGGCACTAAAATCAACATAAAGTGCAACTAGCATTGACTTTTGATCTCTTTTGATCTGTGAGTCTGATGTAGTTCCCATTTATTAAGCCCCATTAACGATACTTCATACATAATTAGCATAGTAAGATGATTAGTCGAAGATAGCCATTAGATAGCCATGAAGGAAGACCTGGTTGGAAGTGAATCAGTGTTCATAAACGTTAGAATCCACACTCTCAAATACATGGAGCGGATCACTGCAAAGAGTTCAAGCCGAACAAGTAGCCAAGCTCCTTTCTTCCCAAGGAACTGCTGCTCTTCAAGGCATTTTCGTCCATGACAGACCCAATCAACTCCTTCTTTCGCTGCTGCAAGTCAGTGATTCTATCCTCCACACTGTTCTTGATGAGCAACCGGTACACCTTGACCGGGCGTTCCTGACCAAGCCGGTGTGCTCTGTCCATAGCCTGTTCCTCCACATACGGGTTCCAGAATGGGTCCATCAACACCACATGGTTGGCACACGTCAAGGTCAACCCCACGTTTCCGGCCTTGAGCGAAATTAAAAGCACCCGTGCAGAGCCCTCATAGAACTTGCTGATGGCTGCATTCTTCTCGTCGATATTCATCGACCCATCGTACCGCAAGTACTTGATGCCCTTGCGCTCGAAAAGAAGTTGGAGCAAGTCAAACGTGATGACGAAATGCGAAAACACAATGATCTTCTCATCGGGTGTATCGCTGGTGATCTTTTCCACCAACTCCACTACCTTGCCCAATTTAGCCGACATGCTAAACTTCTTATCTGGCCCTAACACGGCTGCAAACTTCTGGCTGGACGTGAGCTTCTTGGCCGAGGACAAGTTGTACATCCGTGACATCCGGCCATAGTCCCAACCTTCGTACACTACTTTGGAAAAGACAGAGTAGTCCACCATTCCCAGTCTCTGCACTCTGGTCTTGCACACCATACATGGCGCCGTTTGGCCGTCATCTTCACTCAAAGCAAAGAAGTCTTCCACACACCCATCACAAATGGTATGGCCACATTCGGAGAATACCACAATGGAGCTTTCTCCTGCCACATCCAAACATACTGGGCACGTGAGTTGCGCTTCTTTCCCTTCAAAAGGATCTGCTTCGTCATCCACGATTTCCACCACTTCTTCCGATGTAATTTGAGGCGATTCCGATTTGCCTGGAGTTCCTTCTAAAACAGAACCAACATTTCTCTTGGCTTGCAGACCCATAGTCTTAATCAAGTGGTACATACGGTCCCAATCTACAGTTTTTCGCCTTTCGTCATGCTTGAACTCGCCAACCTGCACCAAGATCTGGTGGATACAAGCCTGACGAAGCCGAAGAAGCAAAACCAAGAAATTTCCCGACAGAGCGGAAGTTTCCATCAATTTTCGTGCCTCATTTTGAATTCCTTGCTCCAAATTGCTGTAAAAAGCCTTCTCTTCACTCTCCATCGTCACATACACAAGCTCCACTTCTTTTTCGGGAAGCTGCAACAAGGGCTTTCCGTCGACCTTGGAGTTCTTGGTGCGCCGAAGCATGATTGCCAGCAAAACTGCCCGGAGCTTCCGCATCAGCTGGTTGATTTCGTAATCATCAACGTCTTCGTGGTTGCTTTTGAGAGGCACCAAGATGTCTATTTTGAACTTTTTCTCGTCATCGTAAGGCTTGGAGCGGAGAAAACGGAGAATAGGGTAGAGTTCCTCCACGTTGTTCTGCATAGGAGTACCAGTCAAACACAATCGATGCACACCTTTAAGACAGGCCACGGATTTGGACGTCAACGATAACTTATTTTTAATAGATTGGGCTTCATCCAAAACGATCCGGAAAAAGACAGACTCTTTCGAGTAAAATGGTGATTTGTACGTGCGCCCACCACTATTCGAATCCGGAAGCAAGTTCTGGTGCTTGGTCACCTGTGCCTCTTCAAGAGCCTGAGCAAAATGCTGCTTGAATTCAGACGCTAAAGTTGAGTACGACACCAACACCACGTCATAGCGTTTGAGCCTGTGGAAAGTGTTGTTGCGTTTTCTGTCCTTTCCGATGAACGAGAACACCTTCAAAGCGTGTTTCAGTTTGATTTTCTTCCGGAGTTCTGCATCCCATTGTCTCAATAAGGAAACAGGGCCCACAATAAGCGTTGTTTTGCACGACTCCTCATTGGATTTATTGGACTCGATGAGTGCTATGGTTTGCACTGTTTTTCCCAAACCCATATCGTCTGCAAGAATGCATCCGGATTTGGACTGTTCTTTTTTGAGAAGCCAGTTAAGACCTTGTCTTTGATGGTCGAAAAGCTGACACAGGAGAGTATCAGGAGTGGGTGCCATACCTTTGACATCTTCCTCTTTGTAGATATCGTTGAAAAGCTGCTCGAGATGCACTTGGTCTGCGTTAGGAGCGCTCACGTTCATGTACGGGTTAAAGTTCTGGCTAGTCTGTCCATAAACACCCATTCCTGGATTGTAAATATTCTGGGCATATTCTTGGCCATAAGCCACTCCTTGTGCATATTGGTTAAATAGCCCAGAAGCAGTTCCTTGGCTATAGAAAGAGCCTTGTCCAGGAAAAGCACCCGGAATCTGGGCATAAGGGGCTTGATTGGCACCAATACTGGCATAGTCATAGCCCTGAGGAGTGTATTTCTGCGGATACATCTTGATATCCTTGACACTAGCCAAAATGGACATGTATTTCCGCACCTTCTTGGACCTCTGGATGGTGTCTTCGGCTTGGTCGAGCTTCTCGCTGATCGCTCTCATTAATTGGTTCCGCTCAGTGTAGTTTTCCGAGTCCAATTTCAGCAATTGGTTGCGTAGTTTCGTGATCTCATTTAGAACCAGGTCCCGAGCGGCCGTGAGTCCCGATAGTTGTCTCCCAAGATTATTTTCATGTTGTTGGAGCTCGGGGAGCGAGAAAGGATCAAAGTAGTTTCTAATGGACCGGTCTTGCGCTATGGACTCGTTCGTCTGTGCAGCACTGGCGTGTTCTCCAGCATGGTATACCGGAGCAGGCTGGTTAAAGCCAGGGTGAGATGAGGGAGGATCAGACGAGTAACTCTGGGGGTTTGCTTCGAAAGAAGTCTTTTTAAAAGTACCAATTCGCTCTGCTTCTTCTTTGGAAAGAACTGCAATCTCATCATCCGAGTCCACATCCATAGGGTCATCCACCTCCATCGGCAGAGCAGGTCGAGGGACACTTTGAGGGGGTTGTGATTCTTGTTGAAAGGAATTTGGAACTATGGCACGACTGTTTTCTTGAACCGTGTGATTGGATTTGGCGGAAGGACTTTCTGCGTGTTTCGACGAGGCATGAATATTTTCATCTGGATCAGACTCCACTATGAAATTCCCATCGCTATCTGAATCCATAACAGTCTTTGCTTTGGTTGCTATCCTTCGCAGACGTCGGGGTGGTTCAAGGTGTTCGTCATCACTGATAACCACAATGGAGTCGTCCGAAGAATTGAGTGCACGTGACCCAGACCCAGTAATGGAATGCTCATCAACAGGCAGGTTTGGGGCCTGGATCTCGGGTCTTTGAGACCCGGTATCTTCACCATTAAAATTTTGCAGAGTTCCGTACTGTTCTTGGGATTCTAGGTTACGAGCATTGTGCTCTTGCGTTGGGGAATGTATTTGGTTGGACTTGGACGATTGTACCGTTACTTGACCCAGATGCTGACCCAAGTGTTGACCCATAGTTTGTCCAAAATCATCGTTTTTTTCCCGGGAAAAGGCCTCCTGGCTCGGTTGCCGCGTATCTTCTTCGTCATCCGACAACACTATGAAAGTCTGGCCTCGTAGCACCAGCATGGTGGGTATGTACTGAGATGTGGGATTTAGTTGGGGGAGGATGGGGTGATGGTGAAATGAAGCAGATCAGGGAAGATGCAGCTATATATATAAACCGAAGCTATACGCAGGATGTGTTACTAGAATCTCCAGATCTCGGTTCCAGCTTTGCTTCCGCTGTTCTATTGTATTTGTAGAAGGTACCGTGTGAGAAGTGTAGATCGAGCGCGCCATACCGCGCGCCTCAGCCTGTCTAGCCTGCCGAGTCTGTCTAATCTGTTTAGTTTTCTAGCCTAGCGCGCTTCCCCATATTCTCTCTACTCACTACTATACCCTAATATACTATTCTATACTACTATACCATGCTATACCGAACTATGCCGTACTGCTCCCTAATATACTATATTTTATACCCTAATATACTATACCATACTACTATACCATAATATACTATACCATACTACTATACCATAATGTACTACTATACCGTAATATACTACTGTACCGTAATATACTACTGTACCGTAATATACTACTGTACCGTAATATACTATAATGAATTACACTGTACTGTTATGTTCTTTGGTGAATATAGTTAGGTAATTTGAGTTCTCACAAGAATCTACTATATGTCAGATACACCATAGGTAGTGATCCTCATATGGAGATATTATGAAACCTCCCGGCCTGATACAATGACTATTGTTATGCAGTCTCCTACTCAGCCTTCCACTAAACCTTTATTGTAAGGAGTGTTAGGATGACCTGAAATGAGTATATCAATGATCGCTAAGGGGTTGTTCCACAGCGATCTCTTCTCTTGAAAAGTTATATAAGTAGCTTAGATTTCTCCCTTCGAGGAATCATCAACGAATACAGATAATTTAGTACGTAACGTTACAACAAGAATCTAACACTATATGGTAATTTACTATCCCATAATATACACTACTACTATACTATACACTACTTGTTAACGCGTGGATGGAAACTGAAAAGGGAGTCACACGTATGGAGCGGCTAGCGATAATATGCAGGACGACGGACGAGTCGCCGGGCCGCGTGAGAAAAGATTCTCAGCGACCTATAGAGAACTGAGTTCTTCCGTAGGGTCAAGTGATGGGGTGGACTGGACCCAAATCATATTCAACAAACGTAAGTCTGTAAATTAACACTACTGCTATACTATACTACTATACTATACTATACTATACTACTACACAGTAATATAATATACTATACTAAACTCTACTTCACGACTATTCCATGCTATTTTAACACTGCAACATGAGCTTTTAGTATGTAGTCTTTGTCTTACTGGCTATAGTAGGTCTAACTAGATATCACACTATCTATGGCTTGTACAAATGTACACCTAAAGTAGATTCGTAGTACCATATAAACTATACTGGACCATATTACTTTATACTGTGCTACTTTATACTGTACACTATACACTGTACACTGTTCTACTACAGACTGTACTACTATACTACCATGCTACCATGTTACACTTTACTATGCTACTAAATGACACTTTATTATGCTTCTAGAGTTCCAAACCCTTACCATGCTACACCCTATATCCACTTCATCAGTCGGCGGTACAACCCCAATTATATGCTCCAACGTACTATGATCCATACCAAACAAGTACTACCCTCAGAAACTTTCTAGGTACTACTCTCTAGATACTATGTATACTATACTACACTACACTACACTACACTACACTAC
>NKZD01002156.1:0-17611 GCA_002370635.1 Metschnikowia cerradonensis | reverse complement strand
TCCAGACTCTACACACTACACTATCCAGACTCTACACACTACACTATCCAGACTCTACACACTACACTATCCAGACTCTACACACTACATTATACCATACACTGTTATGTTCTTTAATACATTTATGCCTAACTAAAACTATGTTCCTTGATGGTTCCTTAAGAAGAGGACACGGAGCGGCTTATATAACTTTGAGAAATAATGTTAGATACACAATAGGTAGAAAACTTCTTAAAGATACAATATGAAGCCTACGATGTCCGATTCTACTAGTGTCTACTACAATTGCCGTGACACGGCATTTGATCGTTGTGACAAGTCGTGAATCCGAGGCCCTTTCCGAAATTTCCAGAAACAATACTTCTATTGTTCTGGTGGAGCGTTTTTCGGTGTCACGTTTCTCTCAAAGCTATATAAACCGCTTCGGTTCCTCTTATTGAGGAACCATCAACGAATACAAGTTTAGGTTAAAACACGTTATAAAGAACATAACAAATAACGTGGCATTTGAAAAACTCTCCTGTATAACAATGGTTAGGATTGCTCTAGAATTTTGACATGGCGTTTGCAATGGCCATAGAGTAGGGTTCATATTACATCTATAGTCAGGGTCCTACCTATCGTAGATCTAACATACACTACACTACACTACACTACACTACACTACACTACACTACACTAGACTAGACTACACTACACTAGACTACACTACACTACACTAGACTACACTAGACTACACTACACTACACTAGACTACACTACACTACACTACACTACACTACACTACACTACACTACACTACACTACACTACACTACACTACACTAGACTACACTACACTACACTACACTACACTACACTAGACTACACTACACTACACTACACTACACTACACTATACACGATATGTTAGAACCAAGATGGGTGGAATACAATCCATATAGGTATTGAACTCACGTACCCAGTTAATCGGGAACCCATGCTACTAAGCCCCTTTCTGATTCCCCCCTTTTTTGTTTGCCCCTTCTCGATTCACCGTTACTACACCTCTTCGGCTACTCCTTCGGGTAGCTTCCGGTAGACTACTTAATGGCGGCCGATTCCTCTTGTTGAGGAATCATCAACGAATATAGTTTCGATTAGGTAATAAACATATTTACAAGAAACTAACAATGATGTCGTTATATCTTATATTAATAGTTTTAAATTATTTAAGTTGTGTTCATAGAAGTAGAAGTACTAAATAGTAGATATAATTATTCATTGGCTAATTTCTTGAAACTGTGATAGAAAGTGAGTCGAAGCAAACATCAGGCACTCCACTCTCTCACTCACTCCACTCTTCATTCTCACTCCACTTCACTCTTCATTCTCACTCCACTCCACTCTTCATTCTCACTCCACTCCACTCTTCATTCTCACTCCACTCCACTCGTCATTCTCACTCAGTCACTCACTCCCACTCCACTGCTTCTCTACTATTCTCACTCCCACTCCACTCCTTCTCTACTATTCTCACTCTACTCTTGCACTATTGTACTATTAGTATAGAGTAGTTTATAGTAGTATAGAGTTGCAATTTTTTCCAAGCATTATATTAATTAGAATTCATTAACTATGACCTTCTATGACCTTCTATGACCTCCTAATAATAACTATAACTCTATGATTATAATGAGTTTCTATTACTATTGCGACCTCTTATGATCATGGTCTTAAATCCTATGAATAGAATTATACTATTAACTGATCACTCTATTATTCTGTATACTACTGTACGTCTCAGTCACTCAGTCACTCCTCTCTCCTTCACTTTCACTCTCACTCCACACTCTACACTCTCACTCCACACACTCTCTCTCACTTATACTTCTCACTCCCCACACTCTCACTCCCCACACTCACTTATACTTCTCTTACATGAAATTCACCACAATAAAAAATACAACTTCAACCAATTACAAAAAATATTTTGTTTTCAGATGCTTCAAAAGGAAAACGAAGTACTTGAAGAGGAGTATTTGGAGTTGATTATTGATTATGAACCAACTTCTCCGGTTATACACATTGAGAGACCTTACGTTTAATCATTGTTTATACCGGTGTATAAAAGAGACAATGACAATTCACCAAGAAAATGTTAAGACTGCCCTTTTTTTTGTTATTTTTTTTTCTTAATTTTCTTTTGTTAATTCTTTTTGTTAATTTTTTTTTGTTAATTTTTTTTGTTAATTCTTTTTGTTAATTTTTTTTGTTAATTCTTTTTGTTAATTTTCTTTTGTTAATTTTCTTTTGTTAATTTTTTTGTTAATTTTTTTTGTTAATTCTTTTTGTTAATTTTCTTTTGTTAATTTTTTGTTAAGCCTGTGGATTTCCCAGAACGACAAGCATTTGTTCTTTTGCTGTGCTTTTTGGATACCACTCAGTACCTACGAAATTCTATGATAATTACTCCACTACGTCTTCTTTATAAGATGTATTACTACTTCAATAGCCTGCTGGAGTGTGGAATTCCCCCGTCCCCTCGTGAAGGCTTCCATGGTGATTATCAGCATCCACATCCACATTTGACCTTCATCAATCTGATATCATGGTCATGTCATTATCACTCATTATCATCACCTCTCAGTTTTGTGATAATTGCTGATTGTTGGTTCAGTCATTATTATACTCACAGTCATCACTATTATCACATTTCAGTTTTGGTAATTGCCTGTGATTATTCATTCAATCATCGCTCACAGTATCATCACTCACAAGCCCTTTCAGTTTTGGTGATTGCTGGCGATTGCGGTGAGTCCTGAAATTGCACGCCATTAACGTGCTAAAATGATGACCAGCTCCAATTAGCTGGCACCGACCCCACCAACTGTTCTCCCACCTTCTTGTCGTCGCCCTGCGCATTGTTGATTTTGGCCACGATAATTTCCTTTCTATAATCCGTCTTCTGCCCGTTGCGCTCCAGAAGCGATTCCCGTGATGCTGGCACATGCAAAGTCACGCCAAACTCGTGTTTCATAAACTCGTTGTACTCCTCAATGCAATTGTCACATACTCGCGATAACGTCCCCCGCCCGCCCGTGGTAAATTGCGCAAGGTGGTTGATATAAAGGTAATGCGATGTGTGTTCCTTGCAAAAGATCCCTCCACATTTGCGGCAATGGTGCCTGCGCTCGAAAAAGTTGAATTTTTTATGGCACGTTTTGTTGCCACATGCAAAAACACTCTCGTCCCGCTGCCAGTGCTTCCTCGTGGGCGCTGCCCGGAGAATGTACTCGTATTGTCTTCGGTTGAGTGTGTATGGTGCGGTCATTTTCTGCACTGGCGACCCTACCAGCTCGGTAGAGTACCCCAGATCAAAAGATTTGACTGACGTCAGAGATGACTCGCCATACATGTTGGCTTCTGCAAAGTTGCGCTGGTCAAAGTACCCATCGCCTTCGCTCTGGCTGTATTCCATGTTTTCCTCGGTGGTTTTGCGGAGAACTGCAGGGACATACATGGGGCTCCGGAACCCATTGATTTGCTGGAGTTTCTTGTCTGGCATTTTGACCATGGTGGGTTTCTTGGAGGCATCTTTGGTCCCGTTTCCAAGCGTGCTTATTCCATTCATGGTGTTTATCTGCATACTGCTTCTTGGAAAAGTCCGGGGATTCATTGGCGCAAACCCAGTTCTCTGCTGGAGATTAGGCGACTTGTGGGGTTGCGATTCGCCATTCATTTTGGGCTGAACCTGATTCCTCTGCTGGCTCCTCTGCATATGCGACATTCCGTGGCTTTGGGATTGGCTCTGACCTTGGGATTGGCTCTGGCTTTGGGATTGGGGCCTTTCGCTTCCAGATTCGGGCTGGCTCGGCAATGACTCCTCGGGGATTTGCTTGATTGTGGCCTCCAGGTTTGCAGACCTTGGATTATGGGGCCTCTCTGGGAACTGTTCACTTGAAGAGTTTGTCTCCTTTGGCTTGTTCGCCCGAATAGTCTCGCTGGCACTGGGTTTGGACTCCAAGGCTTCGCCCATGTGTTTGCTTTGACGAGTCAAGCTGGAAAACGACGAAAGATCAACTTCGGCTGGTTGGTACGGTTTTGGCCGTTTATCAGCCACTTTAGCCAAAGGCTTGCTTCTTGCCTCTTTGAGGTCCACACGTGACTCTTGTCTGGACACATTGAGCGATTTCGTGGTCAATTGCCGAGACAGGCCCTCATCATCGTCTTCATCGGAGCGAATGATTGGCGCAAGCGAAAGAGAGAGCTTTTTTAGGGCATTTAACGTGAGCTTTTGCTGCTGCAACGTCGTCTCTTCCTTATAAATATCCTCTGCCTCTGCGGACTCCCCGTTCTCTGTTTGGGAATCTGCAGGGTTTAAAGAGGCGGCGTCAGCCAAAAGACTGGTCGAATCAGCATCGAGTGGCTTATTTTCATAGGGGTTCCGATGGTCAAAGGGCAACCTCTGGCCAATCTCGATATCTGAGGTCCGGAGATTGGTCACCGACAGTAATACCGGTGCTTGAATGAACGACTGGAAGTTTTTCGTATGGCCCTGGGAGACTGTGCTGGGATTTCGGTGGAGTTGCGGATGGTTGGGCGCCGTGAATTGCTGTTTTAGCGATTTGAGCGATGCAGAAGAAAGCACGGATTGGAACAGCTGGGTGCGGGACTTGCTGAAGTCTTTTTTGCGGAATTGGAGGTCTCCGGAGCCATCCAGCTTGACGTCTTCATCCGGTTCGGCAATGGAAAACTCCGAATCTTGTCGAGTAATGGGCACTGCATGATGGTCTTCCTTTGTTCTGGTGGGGGGTTTGGAGAGGTCGGGCTTGAACTCCGAGAGTTCATCCTTGTAGTCGAGTTTCAAGTCGCTATTTTGTTTTGGCTCGAACCGAGGATCTGCGGGCTCAGAATTTAGTATATCCTTGAAGCCGGGCTCATTGTATTCTGCGGGCTCATTTTTGGACTCCTGCCCCCTATTAGGGTCACCAGAACTGGTGACTATTTGAGAAGCCATATTTGGGGTATTTGAAAGGGTATTTGTATCTTGAGGATTAGCATTTTGGAGATTGGACTGTGAATAGGTATCTTGCAGGGTGGACTGATTATTGGGGTCAATGGTAGAAGGATTGGAGTCAGTATTAGAAGGATTAGCGTCAATCTTAGAATCAGTATTGGGTACAATCTTCGAATGCGTAGAGTCAATGTTCGAGCCAATGTTGAAGTCCATATTTGTATTCGTATTCTGACCAGTCTTCATGTCCGTAATGTGTTCCTTGCCCTCAAGGCATTGGGTGTCATTTTTGGGACGCAAGGAGAAGTTCGCGCGCTCGGGGGGAAGCTCAAAAGTTTGGGAGGCAGCCAAAGGGAGGCGGGAATCAGGAGGCTTTATATCGTTTTCCTGCGGGATCTCCACGGAACTCATGGCGTGTTCCACAAGTGTTTCAGGCGGAGTTGTAGGAAGGCGCACCTCAGATAAAGTGCGGCCGGCACAGGGCGCGACCACGGAGCTCCAGCAGAGAGCGGAACATCTGCGTATCATGCGCACGAGCGGACTGCAAGTCACCCCCGGGATTCGTGCCCATATACCAAGGGACTGGCCCAATGCGGTGGCGCTGCATGCAACACCGCTCCAAAGTTCCCTCGTTTCTGGCATCCGGTCTGCAAGTCCGGAAACTGCTTGTGAAGGGAAAAGTGCTTCTGAAGGAATATGCGACAGGTTCTGAAACAAAATATGCAAGATAATCTGAAACAGCAGCTGAAAGCGGGGATTGCACTATATAAGAAGGCGTTCCCCCTGTTTTCTCACGGGGTAAATATTTCTTAGATGGTTCCTCTGGTTCAATAGTTGGGGGTCAATAGTGTGTTCAATAGTCGGTTCAGTAGTGGCTATCGAGTGATCAATGGCTATCGAGTGATCAATGGCTATCGAGTGATCAATGGCTATCGAGTGTTCAATGGTTATCGAGTGTTCAATGGTTATCGAGTGATCAATGGCTATTGAGTGTATAATGGCTATTGAGTGTATAATGGATATTGATGGGTATCAAAGTTTGTTAATCTATTGGTGTTCAGTTGCTTAATATTCAGTTGCTTTATAATCGGATATGGCTGTATAAGATTGCTTTGAAATATTGTTTTTGAGGGGCAAAGAAGTTGGGATTTGGCTGCTATTTAAAGTTGCGAATCCAGTATGCTCCCTCACTGAAAACTGTCGCACCCAACATCACCATACTAGAATTCAACATACCACAATTCAACATATCACAAGTCAACATATCACAAGTCAACATATCACAATTCAACATACCAAAATTCAACATATCAAAATTCAACATAGCACAATCTCCCCATATCAAAAAATATATGATGAAAATAGTGATATATGATGAAAATATTGTGGAGCAATTAAATTTTTTTAAAGATATAACGGGATATGGAAAAAGGGGAAAGAAGTATGTGCCAGTTTGGGGCATGGTTTTTGGTCGGCTCGTCTCCTCTAAAGTCATATGACGACTCACGTGACACATCACGTGACAGATAAACAAAAAAATATGGAGCTTTATCCGCATTTCCACGTGACTCTGCATGTGACCCCGGGGCTCGGGGCTAGTTTTGCACGTGACGCTCGGTTACAATTCACCTTCTCCCATTGGTCCCGCGCTCGCTTCCCCCGGAAAACAAATTCTCCTACAATCTTGTTTCCTCAATCTTTGTTTCCCACCTATTATTCCCACCCTTCAATATGCTCTCCCGTGTTGGATTAAGACGTATGTATACGTGTTTTAAACCAAGAGTGGTCCTCATTCAGATCCTTACATGATTTCTATATGCATCCATAAGGAATCTATGTACTTGAATTATGACTGATTAAATATAGATTCGAGAGTTATGGATTCAGAGGCTACCGATTCAAAGGCTATTATTCAGAATGTACAGATTTAGATATAGTTGTGAAGACCGTCAGTTCTATAGCTTGTCAGCTGTAAAGCTGGTCGTGTTTCCGGCTAATCTGGGTTCTGAAACACCTGGAATCTAGAATATCTAACTACTGAAAGATGTATCTTTATCCTCCATGAACAATATCTTTCAATTAAATCGGTGTAATATTGAACCTGTTCTTTACCAATACTAACAATAGCACTTGCCAGATTCCCCCTTAGAAGCAGCGCACTTAGTGCCATGCGGGCGTCGTCCACCGTTAAGGTTTCACATGAACAAGAGCAGGAGTTGCTCGTGGCACAGAGAAAAAACCGGCCCGTTTCTCCACACTTGACGATCTACCAGCCACAATTGACATGGTACTTGTCGGGAGTGCACAGAATCACTGGAGTGGCCATGGCCGGAGCCTTCTACGCCTTGACGTGCGGGTACGCCGCCACATCTCTCCTCAGCATCCCATTTGATGCCAGCATAATTGTTTCCACATTTGCTGGGTTGCCCGTTGCAGCCAAGCTCTTGGCTAAGGCCGCCATGGCTTTCCCCTTTGTGTTTCACTCTTTGAACGGAATCAGACACATTGTGTGGGATTTCGGTAAGCAGTTGACCATTCCCGGTGTTTACAGAACAGGATACATTGTTTTGGGGGCCACAGCTGTGTTGGGCTCGTGGTTGACGTTTTTTTAAGGGAACTCATTATTGGCATATGACAAACTCATATTTATTGATGAATATACTTATTATGGAAGCGGCCAAGTCAACTGACTGGCCAAAATACCAGTGTGTGGTGCAGTAACTTCAGCTTCACCACAAAAAAAAACCTCTGAACTCTTTTATTTGAGTCTACAATTAGAGTACTAGAGGTGAGAAACACTCATCATACTTGGTATATTGATAAGAGTATTTGTCTTTCCTTATTATATGGGCCATGTCTATTGGTATTCATTAAATGAACACTGAGTCATGTGATGAGGAACGTAGTATAACCTTGAACTGGTTATTTCCTAGTACCATAATCTAGAAGCCACTAAAAAAAAAAGAGAAAGAAAAAACAAAAAAGAAACTAAGAACACAATAGATCTATAAAAAAAAACTTAACACAGTATGGATCTGTATCTAAGTTACTCGAACATCCTCTGAGGATTTAACTAAGGTTGTATAATCCATAGAACGCAGAAAAGTGTAAAGTCCGACTGACATCTATGGAAGTTCATAAAAGAACATCGCCTTGGGGTCTTTGGCATGTATGGTTGGAGAGTTGTTCTTGGGTTCTTGGGTTGCCCATAGAAGCGAAGTCCACCTACAAGTTCAAGTCGTACGAGCAGGAGGAGGAATTGTCACGGTGAGAAGACTTCTCGTACCAAGGCCCATTCCAAGGAGGAGCTATTATTTATATAATAAATAATTTTAAAGAAGTAGATAAATGATTCAATATCCTAATTGTTTTGCTCATATAAATCATAGTATATTCGATCCAGAGGGTGTTAGTTCTTTGGTCTCTGGTCTCTGGTCTCTGGTCTCTGGTCTCTGGTCTCTGGTCTCTGGTTTTTGGTCTTTGCATTGATTGATGGCGGTTTATATTGGTTTACTGGCTCATTATTGGCTCAATAGTGCTCAGATCAGGAGACTGATTTTTTTGTGAGGTGAAGCATAAAGCAAGGGAGGAGGCCAGTATTTATACTTTTGGTGGTGTTTGAACCCTGAAACACGCGGTGCATGCAAATGCAATAAATGTTTGAGTATCAACTAGGAAGTGGGGACACCGCACAGCGCGCATTGTTGCATCATGCAAAAGACCCCACAAATACGAAAAACATATAAGGGCCCCTAGATCCACTGTCGGTATAAATACCCTATCCCCTATATATAATCAAGTACAAATTCTTCTTGTGGTATATAAAGTCTGGAGGGGAAAGATCTAGACTGGAGTTCAGACTGAACTTCTAGACTAGAGAGGAAAGGTCTAGACTGGAGTTCTGGTGGCGAGTGCGAAGTGGCTGCAAATCTGCCTACGCCTGTATTTATACAGCCACACCTACACCTCCTCATCCATATGAAACAAACTGAAACATGTAGCCTACCAACTTGCATATCGTTGCAGATCCTATTGCATTAGGGTGTTTCAGAATACCCCTCACCTCCAGGTATAAAAAGGGCGCATGCCCGCCCCAGGATCAAATAATTTTTTCCTTCACCTACATCCACAAACTTCAAGGCTTGATACCATTTACCATGACCATTACTTGAACTCATTTACTTGAACTCATTTACTTGCACTCATTTACTTGAAGTTGATTACAGAAAAAAACTTTATTACATCATTTATGAACTACCTGACTCGTGCCTAGAACACAGCTTACAACTTGTATGTATTGGTGGTTTGAAGATGTGAGTCTGTCGTCAATGGAATAGATGGTGATTGCAAAATCAATGTCATGGTAGCTCAATCACTATCATAAAATAGAAAAATGGAGTGATTCAATCATATAGCTACCTAGTCCATATAGGTTGTGTGGCAGTCCCACTATATTTCTCCAACTCCCAGTGCTCTACCGTCGAACAATGGGTTTATAATATTGTGCTATGCGGTTATACAAGCCACATATGGTGAACCTCTACAGTGTTACAAGGAATCATCACTTTTACAAATTGATAACTAGAGGAACCATCGCACCTTATTTAAACTAGTCCGGCATAGGAGAATAGAGGTGGTAATGATGGCCAAAGGGGTCGCTCAACCTCTGGTCGACCAGGACAAAGTTCAACATCCACATAGGTAGTTTACTGCCCTTGGTGGGTCTATCAAGAGCACAGTGATAATATAAACGATAAGATCCACTGTGGTGCTTTCAAATTAATCAAGAGGTGAGTGAGATACTGGGGGTATGACATGAATCATAGACATAGCACCAGTAGTCAGTAGTGGTAATAGTAGTAGTAGTAGTAGTAGTAGTCATAAACCATAGTATTCATAGACAGTAAAGATATAAAATGCACAATTGTAAAATTTTCATGACTTGACCTGAAACGTTGACCTTTTGGGTCTTTTCCTGCATATTACTGCCCCTCTCCAAATAAACTATCAGCATCGAAACAAAGACATGGTCCATCACCACTGCAAAACCCACAACCTCTTCTACGGGATTTAGAAAACGCTGCAAAAGCATCTTCATCTTTTGGACGGTCAAAATCGAGCCGGGATCTCTCATCCTCTTTAAACCGCTCATCTTCTCGAGTGAACATATCACTATCCTTGATAATATCCACATCGATGACGTCATCCTCCTGATCAAAGGCATTGAGGTTCATAGGCCGTAGTAGACTTGGAGTGAATGTTTTTGGAGCCGAAATTTTGGCGGTTTCGGCCTCGGAACTGGTGCTTTGGGGAGTTAACACAGTTGTCCTGTGTATAGGCCGCAGTTGAGGCTTGTGTGCAGTCTCGTATTTCTTTTTAAGCCGAAGTTGGTGCTTGATTTGCTGTTGCAAGTTCCCGTCGCCTGACTCATTGACATATTTCTTGGTCACGCTGTGGATGACCTTGGATTGCGTGGTTAAATGTGCCAAAAACTTGTCTAAATCTCGAACATTGTGGATATGGTCGAGATGGTCTGGAGACGTATGAACCTCCCGCATTGGGACGAGTTCCTGGTTGAGAGCATCGAACGTGATGACTCCGCTTTGGGCCAATTTCAATTCGTGAATATGATTGGTCAATACCTCGATGTAGTTCTGCACAAGTTCCTGTTCTTTGAGACGGGCTAGAAGGGTTTTCTGAAGCCGGGTAACTTCCTGCTGTACGGGTGTTCCCGGTTGAGTATCTTCTGGATACGTATTGGAAATAGGGGTTTGATCTATTCGGCTTTTAAAGCCCGAAACACCCGTACCTCCTATGCTTCCCGAACCTGCCGATGTTCCCGAGATCACGGAAGTCGTTAGTTTTGAAGCCGCCATTGATGTTCCCAAATTGGATCCTGAGACTGATCCCGGAGCAGACCCCGGACCGGACCCCGGCACCGAGCTCATTACCCCCGACCCCGATCCACCCGATCTCTGCATCGAGATCGCCGAATCCTTCACTATAGGTTTCCGGCCCGGCCGAGGCTTCGGCGGAAGCACCCACTGTCTCAGCGTATTGATATTGGACTTGTCATCAGTGAGAATGGTAGTGACACTTTTTAGCGGGTCATATTTCGGATCAAACGACACTTTGCTCGGAGATTGGCCTTTTATAGGTTTCGGCTTGATTGCCACCGCCGGCTGGATCTTGGCGTATTTATTCTCGTACCGTTTCTCCGACATTTGGCGTAGTATATCGGGTATGTCGGGTATATGTAGGGTACTCCGTGGTTCAGGTGTTTCAGAGGTGTTTCAAGTGTGTTTCAAGTGTGTTTCAGATGTGTTTCAGATGTGAATTGGTGTTTCAAAAGGGTATGCGGTGTGTTTCAGAAATATGTATGTTATGTTTTGCTGTAGGATATGGTGTATGATGTAGTTGGTGTAGTAGTCTATGAGATCTAATGCTAGAAGTTTCAGTGGGGTGGTGCGAAGTGAGGGTAGAAATTACCCGATACGGTAATTGCCGTGCGGCCCCGACCCATCTCCCACATTCGCGTCTCACCACCCACACTCCACGCTCCCACACTCTATGCAGTTCATTACATCATATATGCAGTCTATTACACTACATATCTGTACTGTATGCAGGTATCAACACTCCTCTCATAATACGCACTAACAACGCACTAACAACACACTAACAACACACTAACAACGCACCAACAATACACTAAAAATACACTAACAATACACTTAATACTACTCCATTCCTTCCCCTCACACCTTCATCACCTTACCATCCATTTCTAATAATCTTATATACAGTATGTCTGTATCTGAAACACGGCGGAAACAATTCTCACAGCTCAACGAACAAGCAGCCATTCTCCTGTCGAATCTTATGGAGTTCGATCTGCTCGTCAAGGACCTCTGTACTCAGTATGACTCCATCCAACAGTTGGGGATAATGCACGGGTCTCTTTTTATGGCCAGCCACCAGGTTTTCGGCAACAACTATAATGGGAATAATGGTGACCCAAAAACACAAACTTAGTATTTGTGTGCTGGTGTTTGGATGTGAATATGATGAGTATAAGCGTCAAACAACTGAACCCGGCAAGAGGTTAAACTTGTTTGTCTTTTGATCTGAAACTAGATTGAAACTAATGTGAAACGGACCTTAAACGGACCTGAAAATGATCTGAAAATGATCTGAAACTGATCTGAAACTGATCTGAAACGGACCTAAATCGCACCCGGAATGGGCCAACTTGAAACAGATTTATAACAGATCCAAAAAGGGACAGAAATGGTTCTCAAATAGTCTTAAAATTGATCTAAAACTAAGTTGAAAACTTTCTGAAACTGATCTGAAACTGACCTGAAAGTCATCTGAAACTGATATCAAACTGATTTGAAACCGATGTGAAACTGAGTTGAAACTGATCTGGGACATACTGAACCTGGCCCAAAACAGTCTTGAAATAGTCCTGAAACATATTTTAAACCAATCAAAATCATATGTGAGAAATACTCAAAACAGGTTTGAAACAGACTTGAAACATTCCTGAAACTGATCCAAAATTTACCTGATACTGATGTGAAACAGGTTGAAATCTCTTTGAAACTCGCCTGAAATAGATCTTACAGTCTTAAAATAGATCTGATACTAGACTGAAACAGTGAAACAGTCTTTACATTTATTTAAAAGAAATCTGAAACGGGTCTGAATTTGACCTTATTTGACCTGAATCCGACCTCTATTTGACCTAATTTGACCGGAATTTGGCCGGAAACTTCTTTGAAACAGATTCAAAGTCAATGATACGTTTTTAGTGGTTCATGGCTAAGAGATCAGACCTTCTAACTTTGATAAAACACGTGCTGCGCTAATAATTGCAGCCTGATATAGAAAGGCCAGGATAGGGCAATTCTCTTTTTTAATGGATTGCTTATCTAATAGTTGGGGCATTTGGAAAATCTCCATGGAAAGTCTCCAGGCAAGATAAATGAAGCAATGTGGGAATTAGCCACACTTCTGTGAAAGTAGCCGGACTTTCAATTTTTTGACACACCAATGACAAACCCTTTGAAGGTATTTTTCTATTGATGTCGACAGAAAATGAACATTGACACGCAAAATGATATCGAGACAAATCCACAGGTGTTAGATTTTTCTTGGCACATCAAGTACTCTGTTTACTATGTTCATTCACCCATAATTTTCAAAAGGGAGAAATCTGGCTACTTAAGTAGTTGACAGGGGATCGTCTAGTCAACCGTCGTTGCTAGGTGCAAAGGGGGAAAACTCTCTACATTCCATCCTGGTACATCGGGTTTATCACATTCCCTCCTGGTACCTCGAGTTCATGACATTTATCCTGGTACCTCATTTAATGATGGTAGAGGAGAGGCACAATGGTATGGTTATTGTTAGGATTTAATAGCTTAGGCTTGATAATATCCTAATTGGGTAAGGCACTACCTATGGTGGATCTAACATCGCCCCCCCTCAAGCCTCGATGTCAATTTAGTTGTCCATAAGTAGATCATGCTTATGAGTGGATCCCATTAGAGTTGTGTGGCATATGGTATTATGGCACCAGCTCGTATACTGATGATTTCAGCTGGTGAATGTTCTGATGATTTCAGTTTACGGATGTTCTGATGATTTTAGTTTGCGGATGTTCCGATGATTTCAGCTGGTGATTCAGTTTTTGGAGACAGTTTCAGCGTAGACCTATTGGATTTTTGAAAAGTTGGATTTTTGACTGGTTGAACTTTTTTTGGAAGCGAAATTTCTTATGTCTTGGTCAATTTAATTTAGCTTTGATGAAAAAAGCTTAGGGGGCCGCTGGGACTGCGGTGAGACTGCTATTGAGTTTCAGCAATGTTAACAGAATCATGACGGAGAAAATTAATCAGAATTGTGGATTGGGGGGAAAGTTAATCACAACTGGATTGGGATGGTGTGGAAGTTCGAGTACTGAGTCCGTATTCTCCCACGACTAGGAGAGATTGCCAGTCTTGGAAAAGAGATAGAGGCGAAGATTGAGGCAAAGATAGGTGTCGGGGTCCATTTGTTCCAAATTTCCACGCGATCGTTCAACTGCTGGAGTGGGTTTAACCGCAATGTGGGAGTCTACCAGTAAAGAGTTCTGGCACACTGGGAAATATCACTTGTAGATGGAGGACCACTTAATGGAAGCGATTGTGATTGTGATCAAAATTATCTTGTGGGTAGTGAGCCATACCAAGATGTCGAAGTAAGAATGTAAAGCGACTCATGAAGCAATGTCATTGGTCTGCGGTTCAACGGTGTGGATATGGGCAGTAAGCTGACTATACTACTATGCTCCAATACTACTATACTATACTCCAATACTACTATACTATGCTCCAATACTACTATACTATGCTCCAATACTACTATACTATACTGTTAGACCCACCCAGGGTAGTAAACTACCTATGTGGATGTTGAACCCTGTACTGGTCGACCAGAGGTTGAGCGACCCCTTTGGCCCTCATAACGACTTCTATTCTCCTATGCCGGACTAGTCTATATAAGGTGCGATGGTTCCCCTAGGAGGAACCAGCGGCGAATGAACATAGTAAACAAAGTACCAGACGTCACCGGAATCTAACAATACTACACTACTATACACTACTATACTACACTACTATACAGTGATTTTCAAAACTATTCAAACCAGTGCGACAAAATGTTTCGAACTACACTAGCAAAATTAAACAAACCAATAATTCAAAATGTTTCGTACCCCTTCGCTTTGCACATCCTTTCAAACCAAATGGCGTAATGTTTCACCCCAACTTTTATTAGAATTCAATATTCTGAAATCTTAAATCTTAAATCTGGACGATTGCCTCTTATATACTACATTTGGGAGTCTTGCAGTACCAATCAAGGGTGAAAAAGGACGGAACTGAACTAGTTTTATTGCTATCCTGTATATAGCAACTTTTTAGGGGCTATGTATCATTCATATTACTCTTAAGTGTTTTTCAAAACTATTCAAACCAGTGCGCCAAAACGATTCAAACCAATAATTCAAAAAGTTTCGTACCCCTTCGCATAGTCTTTCAAACCAAATGGACAAGTTATTGTATACAGGATAATAAGGTGTAGATTAGATAACGCATCTTCCGCAACGATAGTTGCGGCGCCAGGTAGACCATAGATTAACCATGGTGTGATGTCCAGTGGAACGTTACTGAGGGACACTGTCCTCATAGTCTCGTCAAGGTATGTAAATACTTGAGGGGTGTTTACTTCAAGAGAAGAAGAAGAGNAAATACTTGAGGGGTGTTTACTTCAAGAGAAGAAGAAGAGGTAGAGTTGTCAGTGTCCATTGAAGTATTGGTGGGTCTGGTCTTTGGAGACATCTTGGTATGTCCCAGACAGATGATATTTGATTCAGTTACTTAAAAGATGGATATGGTTCAGACTCCCTTATATATGTGGGAGGTCTACCTTCACGGCACCAGGCGGTTGTAGTAACCACAGGTGCGTATGAAGAACTGGTGCGTATGAAGAACTGGTGCTTGTTACGGCACTATCCCTGCAAGCCATTGGGGATACTCAGCGCGTTCACCTTGTTACCGTTTTTCAACATAAGGAAACCAGTTCAGTTCCGTCCGTTTTTCACCCTTGATTGCTGCTGCAAGACTCTCAAATGTAGTATATAAGAGGCAATCGTCCAGATTTAAGATTTCAGAATATTGAATTCCAATAAAAGTTGGGGCGAAACATTACGCCATTTGGTTTGAACCATTCTGTCTTCTTGGTTCAAAACATTCTGTCTTCTTGGTTCAAAACATTCTGTCACGCTGGTTTGAATAATTCTAAAAAACACTGTACTAAGCAAAGAAGTATATAAAAATTACACGGGCCCCCGTACCCACCATTGTTTACTGCTAGTTACTCTTTAAGTCTATTTGAACTACTGTAGTGTAATAAGTGTATTAGTTTTGTAAAATGGAATACCGGGCTTATGTAACACCCAATGGGCTCATCGATGGGCTAGGCAATCGGCACCTCATTGATTCTGACTTTATTGATCCTGAACTTATTGATCCTGACTTTATTGATCCTGAACTTATTGATCCTGAACTTATTGATCCTGAACTTATTGATCCTGACTTTATTGATCCTGAACTTATTGACCCTGAACTTATTGATTCTGAACTTATCAAACCCACTTCGAGCGATTCTGGTCTCGACGATTGTTTTGCGTTTCTGGATCACAACAAGAGCAAACAACAAAATGAGATGGAGTGGGAAGTGCCCGAGATGCACGATACTGTTGACCAACCTACGAGTGGCGAAGAACTGGAACTGGTAATATCACCGGGTAAAGCATCGGGTAAGCAGGGCCAATACAATATCTATCCAGAATACATTGAGGAGAAATTTTGGCATGATATCATGGAGAAGGGTCACTTGGCATATGTGGCAGCGAAAGAGTATAACATCAAACTTCAAACAAATAAAAAAAACTGCTTATACTTGGAAAAGAAAATAGAATAAGGAGGTTTGTATGCAAATACAGGGGAAACAGGAAGTTCCGAAGAAACGGGGACGTAAACCTTTCTTGACCGAAGAGCACAAGTCATACTTGTAAGGATTGGTTGAGGCCGATGCAACGGTTACTTTGCAATCTATGTTAGATAGTATCCGGGCAACATTTAATAACATCAAGATCAGCGCTGCAACATTGGCAACATTGGAAACATTGGAAACATTGGAAACATTGGAAACATTGGCAACATTGGCAACATTGGCAACATTGTATAGGTTTGTTACTAAAGTGTGAAAATTAAGTATCAAGCGTATTTCCAAATGGTCTATAAGAAGGGGCCTGGACGATATCAAGCAGAAACGGTACGAATGGGCAAAAGAGTATGAACACAAGCTCAACTTTACCAAAAACTGTATCTTTATTAATGAAGCCGGCTTCAACATCAGTATGAGGAGAAAATACGGTTGGTCCTTGGTAGGTCAGAAGGCAATAACACACGTACCTGTAACAAGAGGATTAAATGTATCGTTTATAGGAGCGATATCTGCTCAGAGATGTATCAGTGGTGTATCAGTTTGAAAATTCGAAAAAAAAGCCCACTAAGCCCGTATCAAACAAGAAGAGGAAGTTGGACGCACGTGAGTCTAAGTCCGAAGTAGTGCCAAGAGGTATCACTGGCAACCATTTCTAAGCGTTCGTGAAATCAGTTATAGAACAAATAGAGTCTTCTGATGAACTCGGTGAATTGAAACACTTAGTTCTAGATAATGCTACCATTCACAAGCGCCGTGATGTCCAATTATTGGTTGATTCCCTGAACAACTTAGAGCTTGTCTTTTTTGCCCCCTTACTCTCCTTGCTTGCTTGAATGCAATCCAAGAATTTTGGGCCGTTTGTAAGTCCAAGGTCAGGCAGTCTAGGTTAGAAAAGAAAGAAAAGAGTTGACGTCTGCAATTCAACAATCTATAGAACAACCAAGTCTTCAAAGTTATCAGTGGGTTCTCTGTGTTGAACGTTAGCATATACCAATTGGTATACAGGAACCGTTATATAGTTGGACTGCAATAACTCTCTCAAATGAGCGACTTGGGTA
>NKZD01002155.1:0-33941 GCA_002370635.1 Metschnikowia cerradonensis | reverse complement strand
TCATCTGGATAGCGTGGCATGAGCATGCAGTACCCGCACATGTACTGGTCTCAAGTTCATCAGTCACATGTCGCATGTTCCAACACTATGTAATACACAGTACACCGTATCCTCTTGTACCCTTCGTTTTTTAGGTGAAAGGGTTGCGTACATGCTCTGAACCACCAACAAGGTTGTAGAATCCATATAAACTAAAGAACAGAAATAAACTAAAGAGCAGAATAAACTAAAGAGTAGAATAAATGCCTTTCCAAAATAGTATATCTATCTGATATAATCGATGCTTCCTCAGGCCACAGTAACTAACTCGGATCATTATTCCGGGGACTATTTAGGTTTATGATTAAAAAAACAGTGTGGAACTGAGTGTAAATTCCATGAGAAGTTTTTGGGTCTTAAGTAGAATGTTCTTTGATGACTATGGTTTCACAGAACCAGCAGTTCAACCTTAGTCTAAAAATTATAGAAATGACTCGTTAAATAGCAGAATTATTTGTAAAATTGCAGACTTGTAAATTGTAGACTTGTAAATTGTAGACTCGTAAATTGTAGACTCGTAAATTGCAGACTCGTAAATTGCAGACTCGTAAATTGCAGACTCGTAAATTGTAAATTTATTCATATTTTTAAAGAATTGTTCTCCTTGGCGCTCTTAAGTTGTCAACACACAGAGTCTGTTGAACATGTACAGTGTTTTTCAAAACTATTCAAACCAGTGCGACAAAATGGTTCGAACCAAGAAGATAAAATGTTTCANGTGTTTTTCAAAACTATTCAAACCAGTGCGACAAAATGGTTCGAACCAAGAAGATAAAATGTTTCATACCCCTTCGCACAGTCTTTCAAACCAAATGGCATAATGTTTCACACCAACTTTTATTAGAATTCAATATTCTGAAATCTTAAATCTGGACGATTGCCTCATATGGTACTACATTTGGGAGTCTTGCAATACCAATCAATGGTCAAAACGGACGGAACAACTTGTCCATTTGGTTTGAACCATTCTGTCTTTTTGGTGTGAAACATTACGCCATTTGGTTTGAGCCATTCCGTCTTCTTGGTTCGAAACATTTTGTTGCGCTGGTTTGAATAGTTTTGAAAAACACTGTATATCTCTGATGTACTGCCTGTTCCATGTGACTGCAAGTAAGCAGGACAGATGAAACAGTGATATGCAGGAACAGACAAGAGTGGACGACGTCCCGCGGAAAAGGGAGCGAGCGGTAATAGAAGAGGGAGAACAAGAGACGACGTTAGAGTTGAGTATAGCTTAGATACATAATCGTTCCAGTTTATGCGTGAGTAAGTCACAAAGCGCAACACTTTACTTTCCCCCAAAGAGAGCGCGCCTTCCTTTTCTGGAATAATCAGTCATTGCTCATTCTCAACATGATGTAACTATAAGCTGTTGGCGCTTACTGATTTGCGCCTGCAATTGTGGAAGGGTGATAACGTTTCTATAAGCTCAACCTGGCGTCGCCGTGACAGATCTACTTATCCGCACTGTCTTAATGATGCGGATTCCCCCTCCTTATAGGACAAGCCATATTGGCCTGCATATCAGCCAATATGCAGGTTGTCTTAAATAATCCTCCTAGCGGTAATTTCCTCCTAGCAACCATTTCCTCCTTGTGTTAGAAATGTGCTCATCTGCCCATGCATCAAGTGTTAAGTCTAACACTTGCATGCTCCTCTATTCACGTTCCCTTAGGACACGTGAACCTGAACTTTGCTCACGTGCCTGATGGCACGTGGTCATGAGGTACAGATGTCCCGCAAGTTCAACATAAGCCGTGCTACGGCACCGTCTTAGGACTTTGGTCTTGTAAGGTAAAACTTACATATTCCTGTATAATAATATATACTAAAACATAAGTTGAAATAAATTGTATCAATACAGTTGAAAGAATTAATATCTTGTGAATATTCTCTCAATGCAGATCTATACAGGCTAATCATTTATGTTAGATTCCGGTTACGTCAGGTACTCTGTTTACAGTGTTTTTCAAAATTATTCAAACCAGCACGGTAAAACGATTCAAATCAATAATTCAAAAAGTTTCATACACCCCTAACAAGTTGTTATATACAGGATAACAACAAAACCAGTTTAATTTCGTCTGTTTTTCACCCTTGATTAATACTGCAAGACTTCTGTCCCAAAAGCAATACATATGAGGCAATTGTCCAGATTTAAGATTTCAGATTTCAGATTTCAGAATACTGAATTCTAATGAAAGTTGATGTGAAACATTACGACATTTGGTTTGAAAGACTGTGCAAACGAGTACGAAACTTTTTCAATTATTGGTTTATTTAATTTTGCTAGTGTGGTTTGAATCCTTTTGAAAAACACTGCACTATGTTTTTTGGTTGATGATTCCTTCTAGAGGAATCGCCGCACCTTATATAGACTAGTCCGGCATAGGACAATAGAGGTCATAATGAGGGCCAAAGGGGCCGCTCAATCTCTGGTCGACCAGTACAGCGTTCAACATCTACATAGGTAATTTACTACCTGTCAGATCCGTCATAGGTAGTGGCCTACCTATTGAGGAATGTTTAAGCCTCTCTGCAGATATCTACCAGCCACCGACCAGCCACCTACCAGCCACCGACCAGCCACCGACCAGCCACCTAAACAGCGCGCCTCCCTCTAAGACCTAGTATATATGCAACTCAGATTCGTCCTATGGAGCAATCATCAACGAATACAGATAACTTAGTACAAACGTTACAACAAGAATCTAACACTACCCTTGGTGGGTGTAACAATTTACCTATAATTTTACTTTTTTAATTTTTTTTCAATTATTTTTTCTATTTTTTCTATTTTTTCTAATATTCTATTTTTTCTATTCTACTTTTTCTAATATTTTTATGTACTTCAACCAGGTACTCAAGTATGGAGTCGCATTTTGCAGCCAAGTGACATATTCTATAGTGTTTTTCAAAACCATTCAAACCAGCGCGGCAAAACGATTCAAACCACACAAGCAAAAAGTTTCGTACCCCTTCGCACAGTCTTTCAAACCAAATGGCGTAATGTTCCACACCAACTTTTATTAGAATTCAATATTCTGAAATTTTAAATCTGGACGATTGCCACATATGGTACTACATCTGGGACAGAAGTCTTGCAGTATCAATCAAGGGTGAAAAACGGACGAAACTAAAACTGAATTGGTTTCCTTGTTATCCTGTATACAACAACTAACTTGTTAGGAGTTATGTGTATTGGTTTGTTTAATTTTGCTAGTGTGGTTTGAATCGTTTTGCCGCACTGGTTTGAACCATTCTGTCCGCGCTGGTTTGAATACTTTTGAAAAACACTGTATAGTTAGTGCGATTGCGCATTGATGTACAGAATAATACCATTCATCTCTTAAAGAAAATACACGACTTATGCATAAAAAGATAATTGGAATATTAGATTGTTTTTTTTCTTCATTTTCTTCATTGTTTACTCAGAATTAAAAATGCGGGATTAGGAAGAAACGTCATCAGGTAACTGATTTTCGGCACTGGGGACCGGTATCATCATAACCCATAGTTGAAAACTCCCTAGTTCTTTAATAAAATCTCTCACGGAGGATACTTTTACCATGATATGCTTTGATCCTTCGTACTTCTTGGAACCCTTCACTGTCTTGATGCCCGATTTACTATCAGATAGTAATTGAATTGTGTAGTAAGATTCAATTTCTTCTAACAAATTCTGGACCCAAATTGCTTCAATCATTGTTGTATGAATTGCATTCATTTCTGAATTGAGCGTAGAGACAGCGACTGTTTTCTGTAACTTGGATTTCCACAGTACTGGTGATCCACCAAACATGATCATGTAGCCTGTGATCGATCGATATCCTTCATCAGGTTCCGAAGCAAAGCTTGCGTCAGAATATGCGACACGATCCCCAAATGGTTTAAACTCGTATATGAGTCCAAATGTCGTTGTCCCTCTGAGGTACCTGAGTACCCTTTTGGCAGACGATAAATGTTTGTTCAACGGATCCTTAAGGTATCTGGAAAGTTTCAGCACGATGAAGTTGATATCAAAACGAACAGTGTTGGCAGCAAATAATAGCTTGCCAATTATGGATCGGTATTCCGTTCCATCACAAGGTTCCTCATCTCTTTCATTCGTGTATTTCTCAAATCCTTTTATATCCGCTGGTATAACATTTGAACGACAGTCATCAAGTCCATAATCCAGCAATAGAGCATCAATGTAATCACCTAAATGCAATTTTATGTTACAATTCGGATGACTCTAGGTCCTAAACAGGATTATCAAATGAATCAGGGTCACTTTCACAGTTGCTGATCGGTCACAGAGGCAGCCTTTTTACTACGAGACCATTCATCTGTTGAGGATCAATCCACTACCAAAAACAGTCAACCGACCGTACTTTAGAGAATTTGGTTTTTAGTCAAAAGTGTCTTATAGCTAGTCACAGATTTCATGAGTCTATCCATCACGGATTTCATGTATATCAGTTGACCATAAAATTATCATTTCTGACCTGGAATTGCCGAACATCTAGAATGAAGGGGATGTACGGGTTTCTTAGATTGGAATTGGATCGACATCTTACTTATTCAAGCGATCATCAACTTGTCGTTCACAGACGTGTAGGCATTGACTTTGGGATATGTTCTCATAGTCTCATCAAGAACTGTAAACACTTACGAATCACGAAAAGTGTTTATTACTAGAGAATGAGTATTCTATCAGAATGAGTATTCTATCAGAATGAGTATTCTATCAGAATGAGTATTTTATCAGAATGAGTATCTTATTGTTAGAACTGCCATGGGTAGACTCACTACCATCGGTATTTTTAGAGCCTACGAAAGTCGATTAGCCAGCTACTCGTCACCGAGAATGACTAGTCATTTCTTTTGTTACTTAAATAGCTCAGGTTCCCATTTCTAAGGAACCATCGGCGAATGAACATAGTAAACAGAGTACCTGACACAACCGGAATTTAACACTTATCAGAATGAGTATTTTATCAGTATGAGTATTTTATCAGTATGAGTATTTTATCAGTATTTTATCAGTATGTGTATCTTATCAGTACTAGATGTTAGATCCACCATAGACAGTACTCTACCTATTGAGGTATTATGGAGCCTCTACCGGATACTAACAATGTCCGGTGTATAAGTCCATCTGCCTAGCCATCTACCAACTATCGACCAGGCATCTACCAGGCATCTACCTGCTATATACAAGCCACCCTTTCTCTTGAAAAGTTATATAAGCAACTTAAATTCCTCCTTCTGAGGAACTATCGCCAAATGAACATAGTAAATAGTGTACCTAAACTCACAAGAACCTAACAAATATTGTTATTAGTACTAGTAGCTAGATTGACCATAGGTAGGGTCCTGCATATAAGATACTCAATCATAAGAGAAGTCAATATTCATCAAAGTGGAGTACTAAACACTTTGAGGGAAGTCTAGGTGCTTTAGGTCTCTTATTTGTAATGAGAGAAAACGTTTGGTCATTCGAATTTGGGGTGCTGATTCTTAACATTCTTCCAGAGTATATTCAATTGTAGTCAAGGAAGACGGTAATCACTTCACGGAAACCACACCTTGTCTGTCCACTTATGATTATTCTTTTTCAAGCAATCTCTGTCAAGTCTCCAAACATACTCTGGTTCCTTGTGAGAAATAATCACTATCATTTTTTTGATTCAGATTTAGATCGAATCTCTTTAATTTTTATCTTTTGTTATACCAGTGTGTTAAGGTTCACATGGCATATATCAAACACGGGATTCTGGAGTGTGGAACGTGGGAAAAGAGCTTGATTCAATGCAGAGTTTCGAATGCCACGTTTCTATCAAAGTAATATAAGCCACTTCGGTTCCTATATTTAAGCACCAACAGCGAACATAGTATCGAAAAGGAATAATTGTATCGAAAAGGAATAATTGTATCAAAGAACAATACTAGAAGTTTGGGGATCCCTTTTATACTTCTATGTTCTCTACCATACTGTCATATACAGTGCATTCTGGTACTCAACTATTACAGAATCACAGTTCCAATATGACAAGTATAAGTAACAGTAGTTGCAATGGTCAATTGTATGATATTGTTAGAATCTTTAATGTGATTCGTATTATTTGTTGTTTGTTTTGCTGATGGATTTTCATTGAATTTTCATTGGTCATTGCTTTTCATTGGTCATTAAATTTTCATTGGTCATTGAATTTTGGTCATTGGATTTTCATTGGTCATTGGATTATAGTGAAGTGGGGATCCTGGGTTCTTATAGTCCCGTTCATAAAAGCGGAATCTGATTTATGAGCCATAGAGTTATCGAATCAACTTCATTGGTTCAAATGTATCCCACAAGTGTTACCCAAGTAATTGGTATTGTTCTACCACTGAGGGCCTCACAACCAGTAGCCAACCAGTGGTCAATCCGTGGTCAATCCGTGGTCAATTGCAGGAAAGCATGGATTCAGGCAGGTAGGGCTATACTATACTATACTATACTAATATTGTAGTAGTAGTAGTAGTAGTAGTAGTAGTAGCAGAAACAGAAGGTGCAGTCAATCTCATGGTCTACCTAGGTGGTGAAGTGCTCTAAATGGCCCAGAGTCTTATGGTCTAGAGTATACTAGCTCTATACTCAACCTAGTAGCGAATCAGCCACTATAATAGACCAGGTACCTGGAAACAGTCAACTTCCAGAAACTCTATGCCATGAAACTGCAGGGAAATAGATCCATGCTAAATAAGCCACTCTTTAGAATCCTGCACACTATCCTTCCTGTTCCATTGCAACTTTGACAAGTTCATCAATATAATCAAGAACTTGGTTAGCTTGTTCCCTGACCAACATATCATTATCATGGGCCTGCACATACCGGAGACTCGACTGCACAGAGCTCATGTATTCCTTAGGAAACGGCACTTTATCTGTCTTTGAAGTCCCCACCACCAAATCGTGGATAAGCACAATGGCCGAACGTCTCATGATGGCCTGATCCTTCTCCGGTTCAAGCTGCAAAATCCCAATGGCACAGTCCAACGCCGGCTTCAATGCAGGAAGAATTCCAATCACGTTGGTGTTGCAGCACGTGCCCAATATCGACATGGCCGACATCCGTAGCCGGTCATCCTGTTTATCAGAATCGTCTTTAGGACGCCGGATTATACTCAACATGGCCTGGCAAAGCTGCTGCGCTTTTTCCCCACTGAACGCTTGGTCCTCGGCCTGTACATATCGCAAGAGCACTTCTCCCACCCGAAGTCGTTCATTAATGTCTCCATCATCGTCTTCTTTGGTTTCCTTTTTTTCCTTCTCCTGATTTCTTTCGCTTCCTGTGTATATCGATATCAATTCAGGAAGTACCCCATCGTCGAACTGGAGAAGACTCTCCAAACCCTTGATCACATTCAAATAAATGTATGGTTCGGGGTCTTTGAGCTGAATCACGTGAAGCCCAACCACAAAATCACTGGAAATTACAGGACTCTGTGCCTCTACGAGCTGGCGGAGTGTATAGAGCCCATGGGCCCGGATCGGCACTAATGGGTCATTCAAGTTGGCGATGGCTGCCTTCAATGTCCGTTTTTGGAGCTCCAATGCTGAATCTGTAGAACACTCACCTTCTAAAATGATTCCAATTCTCGTAGAAAGTGCTGCTGCTTCTTTGGACCGTGCAGACATGGAATCCAATGACTTTTGGATCTTAATTAGTTCCTTCCTGCACACAGCATCCATTTCTGCCGGCTGGGTTTCGGAAATTATGGCCGAGAGCAACTCCAAGACCACGGGAAAAATGTTTTGAGGCTCTTCTTCGTCATCTTCGTCATCAGAATCCACTTCCTCTTTAAAATCCTCTTTGAAATCTTCATTTTTCTGCTTTGGGTTCTTCTCCTGCACACAATACTCCATCATAGTATTCACCAACTGCAAAATCTCCACCGGCGACTCCGCCAAACGGTCACTGAATTCACTGCCAATAGACTCCACGAGCCGAAGATCAATGAGCCGCATGTACGGGTTTTCCTCCCCCATACTGCTGCTTTCAGTCTGGAACCATCTGCGGAAAAGCCGAATAAACACCTTCCGAACAATATCATGGTCCACGTGACTGGAGATGAGGGCCATAAACGCCTTGATATTTGTATCGAGGGCCTCGATGAAGCGAAGAGCAATTTTCTCCGGGTTTCGGTCCAAAACAGAGTCAGAACCCGAACTTATCTCAACCATCTGATTGGCACCGAGGCGGAACTCCCAGCCATTTGCGCTTTCGTACGTCAAATTGCGGCATATTTCATCCAAAAAATCCGCAGCGTCCTTTGGCTCGAGTTGCGTCAAAAAACTCACGATTATGTTCTGGGTCACCTCCACCAGCTTGGACACTCGCAGAAGAAAGCAGTAGTATGCCCAAAGAGGCAAGAGAAGCGGGGCCATGAGCAGCAGGAGCAAGTCACGTGGGAGACCTCGGTTGGTAAGCGAAATCATCACGTTGATATTGTTGTTGAGCGCAGTCTCCGAGACCCAAATGGGCAGGTCCGATGGTTTGGGGTCGAAGTTGTCCCAAATAAGACGTAGAAAGAAATCGACCACAATTTTGGGGTTGCGCATCCAGAGTTTCTCGAGAAAGTGGCCCACACAGCTGCAAATCGTTGGCCGGTTGATATTGATAAGAAGTGTGTAACATTGTTGCAAGATGCAGGAAAAGTAGTCGACAGTGGAGATGAATTTGGGTTTGGCTAGTAAAACATTAGCCACGTGATCGAGTTTTTCAATGTTGATTTCCTCATTTTCTCGGAGCCCCAAAATGAACTCAATCAACGTAAGCACTCCGTCTTTTCGGGTATATGGAAGGGCCTGGAGCTGCGTCATGACATATGTCTTGAAGTATGCAGGAGAAGGAGTAGAAAGAAGAACAGAATAGTCCAGGAAGAGCTCGTAGGTGTTGGCAAGACACGTCACGTGCGAGAGGGGATCTAAATCAAGCGTCTTTTTCTGCTGAAATGGGCCGGTTTCCTTTTTTATAGGTCCATTTTCCTGCACAATAGAGCCCTTGAAGTATGGACTGGTGGCTAGAAGAATAGCCACTACCAAGAAATCCGAGTACCCCGAGCCTTTCATCAAGAGACTCTTAACATCCGAATCGGCACTGAAAAACTCATACAATTTGGAGTAAAGAAGCATAAGAATCTGCTGGTGACAATAAAATGCTCCTGCAGACAGTGTCTTCTTTGGCATGCCAGCTTTTTCCCCCAAAGATTGCCTGAATTTTCCCGTTTCTTCACTAGATAGAGCAGGAAGAACATCCACTTTCAATGGCTTATAGAGTTTACTCCCAAAATCATTCAAACGGCGTTTTTCAAGAGGCACTCCAACATGAAACACACCCAAAACGGGGTATACTACCACTTTCAAGATGACATTGAAAAGCTTGGAAAACGTCTTGATATCATGAAGCGAAACACTAATCAATTGCTTCTCCTGGGCGTCTCTGGAGGCACTGGCAGCAATGGAGAGGGACTGGATCTCGAGCAAATAACCTAGGAGTTTTTCTGCTACTCTGTATAGGGTAATCGAGGGCATAGAATCGAAATCCACTGGTTCTAGAAGCTTAGGAGCAATGGTTGTGGCGGTGACGGAGTCCAAGGGCTCGCTCAATATGCGTTCGAGGTTCTGGAAGAGCAAATCGAGGGGAGAATCGCCTAGAAACTCGGGCGTGTGCATACCCTTGCGTGCAGGATATACTTCATCAGGGTCCCTTTTAACCACCAGGCTTTTTTTGGGCAAAAAGGGGTTCTTGGGTCCCATGGTGGCAAAGTGGTTGTAGATGAGGTTAGTGTGTGGGTGTACGGATGTGGGTATATTGAAAGTGTACGGGTTTTGTCAGGCGGTGTACGGAGGTGGTGCACGGGTGTTAAGTCGAGGATGTACGGGTGGGATGTGCGAGATGCCTTGGGGTGTAACATCAGCTTCAGACAAACGACAATACAAAACACCAATAGCTACACATTTGATTGGTCAAGATGGTCACGCTCACACAGGAGGAAATGGACGCCATCCTCTACGACGCCAGGGAAGGCGACTTGGAGTACCTAAAAGAAATCTTCACCCAAATCATCCCCGGCTCAGTTCTCCCCAGCATCCAGGATGAGAACACCCTCAGCACTCCCGTCCACATGGCAGCAGCAAATGGACACGTGGCAGTAGTGGAGTTTCTACTCGGTTTGGTGTCTCATGACGAAGCAGTAAAGTTGGTGGCCCGTAAAAACGATACGGGAAACACGCCTCTACACTGGGCTGCATATAGTGGGCATTTGGAGGTGGTCCGGGTTTTGGTGGAGAAGTATGGAGCTGATGTGTACGATAAGAACCTGGCGGGTCACGATGCACTCTTCGAGGCCGAAACCAATGGCCAGACCGAAGTGGAGAACTGGATCTTGAGTAAGTTTGCCTTGGAGGAAACGATCAGTGTGCAGGACCATGGTGATGATACCAAGATCACGTATACTCCCGGAAAAGAGTCGTATGCCATTGATGAGGAGGCAGCACAGGCTAAAAAGGAACTTTCCGAGAAGCACGTGACCGATCTTTCGAATAAGGAACAAGTGGCCGCTCTTTCGGATAAGGAACAAGTGGCTGATGTGTGTGAAAAGACTAATGCCATGGAGATATAATGATCTTCTTTACCAGCAGTAAGGAGAACCAATAACCAGGATCCCAATATAAGCAGAATTCAATGCAACCAGAATCAATAGTGCATTTTCAATGGACTAGTCTAAAGAATTTATAGTTCATTAATAGTTCACTACACTAAAAATCACATACAGTGAATTATTTATGACTTCCGAAAGAGGAAAATGACTTACGAGACATCAATACTAGAAACCTAAACCTATCAGACTAGAGTACTAGGAATGTGAATATAGTAGTACTATACTATACTATACTATACTATACTATACTATACTATACTGTACTATAGACTTGGAGAGTCTGAAAATTAAAGTCTGAGAAGTATAGAGTCTGAAAAATAGAGTCTGAGGAATAGAGTCTGAGGAATAGAGTCTGAGAAATAGAGAGCCTAATATCTCCGTATCGACTTGGAAAATGATATTCAAGCCAGAGTTCCAATCCTCCACGAGCCAGTATAAACCTGGTCATTTTCCTGAGTAGTTAATATACACAGAGTAATCCAGATACAGGAGTGAAGAGTAATGGGTATGGCTGAATAATTTCTTAGAGATACAGAATGCTTGGTCAACTGTGGAGGACTTAGTCAGATTATAACATTGATACTTGGGGTGGAATCGGAGGCCTTGAAGATTAGTACCAAAGGCATTATACTAAAGGCATTACACTAAAAGCATTTATATTTACAGTGTTTTTCAAAACTATTCAAACCAGCGCGCCAAAATGTTTCGAACCAAGAAGACAGAATTGTTCAAACCAGCGCGGCAGAACGATTCAAACCACATTAACAAAATTAAACAAACCAATAATTCAAAAAGTTTCGTACACCCCTAACAATTTGTTGTATACAGGATAACAAGGAAACCAGTTTAGTTCCATCCGTTTTTCACCCTTGATTAATACTGCAAGACTCCCAAATGTAGTACCATATGAGGCAATCGTGCAGATTTCAGATTTCAGATTTCAGAATATTGAACTCTAATGAAAGTTAGTTTGTATCATTACGCCATTTGGTTTGAAAGACTTTACGAAGGGGTACGAAACTTTTTGAATTATTGGTTTGAAACATTTTGTAGCACTGGTTTGAAACATTTTGCTAGTGTGGTTCCAAACATTTTGGTGCGTTGGTTTGAATAGTTTTGAAAAACACTGTAATGTTGAATCAAATTTACATGTTGCGACAAGCTAGGGATGTGAGTCAGTCTATTTCAAAGTAGAGGCCTCTTAGTACAATGAGTCAACCACAGACGACAAATTCTTAAGACTCTAAAAAACATAATATGTCTATTGTTTCAGTGTTCTAGTGTTCCACTGATCTACTGTGCTAATGGTAGAGCATTCTACTTTTATAGTATGCAGTATTTCAGCATCCCAGTCCTCTAGTCTTCTAGAATCTTAGCAGTGTAGTCATCTAGCCTCATAGTATTATAATTGGCCAGCTTTGAAGTATTGTAGTAGTGTAATTCTCCAGTACTCTAGCACTCCCATGTCCCCTGTCCTCTGTCCTCTCCTATGTCCTCTAGTGTTCCAGTATGCAGTATTCTAATCCTCAGTCCCCTGGCCTAACCACTTTACCTCCTTTATAAATCCCTAGTGTTCCACTCCTAAATCATCAACCCTTTTGATCCCCTAGTGCACCCCACACCAATCCTCCACTCACCCGACTCAACCCTCAGTCCATCTACTACTTATTGTAGTCTGCACCAGATGTTCTGCGGCCTGGATACAGTACCTGGCCACCCCAGCCACCACCACACCCCAAGTCATAAAAGCAACCAAGGTAATAACCCATCAAAGATATAAAAATAAATCATAAGTAAAGGAATCCCTACCCAAAAACACTATACTAACACACAATTTTGTTTTTTGTGTTTCAGAAAGCACTAGGCCCACCAAGAGTATCCGCGGTCGTGCGCGTGTAAGGAAGTGGAAAAAACTTAAGTCCAGTGCAGCACTGCAGTACATATTCTTCCATCAACCATGAGTGACCTAGGCTTTGATCCCAGCTTGAAAAAGAAAAAGAAGTCCAAGAAGAGTGAAGAGGCAGCAGTAGAAGCTGAGCCCGCCAGTGAAATGGACTCCATGCTTGCCGGATTGAAAAAGAAGAAAAAGGCCAAAAAGCCCACGGGCGAAGGAGTCAGTGAAGATGCCTCCGTGGAAGCGTTGGGAGAGAGTTTGGGGGATTTGGGGTTGAAGAAGAAGAAGAAGAAGGCCCCCAAATCCACTTCGGACTTTGACCAGGCCTTGGAAGAAGCTGGTGTGGATGACGTTGTCACGGCACAAGATCAAGAAGACGTGAAGGAGTCTCCACAGTCCAGTTTGGGCCTCCCCTACGAGGAGCTCTTATCGCGATTTTTCTCTATTTTAAAGCAAAACAACCCGGAGTTGGCCGGCGACCGGTCAGGACCCAAGTTCAAGATTCCTCCTCCGGTTTGTCAGAGAGAAGGCTCCAAGAAGACGTTGTTTGCCAATGTGCAAGACATTGCCAGTGTGTTACAACGGAATCCCGAACACTTGATCCAGTTTTTGTTTGCGGAATTGGGTACCTCCGGGTCCATTGACGGAGAAAAGCGCTTGGTGTTGAAGGGTAAGTTCCAGCCCAAGCAGATGGAGTCGGTGTTGAGGCGGTACATCATCGAGTACGTCACGTGCAAGACGTGTAAATCCATGAACACCGAACTCAAGAGGGAGTCGGCCAACAGATTGCACTTCTTGAGCTGTAAAGCCTGTGGCTCCACTCGTTCGGTATCCAGCATCAAGACCGGTTTCCAGGCCCAGATCGGAAGAAGAAAGCGGGTCTAACCATGTATTAATACGTTACTTTCAATCTATGATATTCCAAAAGCTGAATCAGAGGTGCATGTCCGTTTTTGGTGTCATTGATTCTATGGCATCTATACTATCTCGCTGTGGCTTTCCACAATCCATTGGAGAATGACTGAAATAGATATCTCTTGCCATTACCAATTGCGATATAGAGTTCCCATACTTCCATCCTATTTCATCGACGCACATAAATTGCCTAAGAGCATTTTAGACGTACAGAATTCACTATAGAAGGTATATGTACAGAATCTACTATAGCAGGTATGTACAGAATCTACTATAGAAAGTACGTACAGAATCTACTATAGAAGGTATGTACAGAATCTACTATAGAAAGTATGTATAGCATCCCGTATAGAAGGTACACCCCTAAGATTTCACTATATACGTAATCCACCAGCTCCTCGAATCAATTACTCACAGGCTACACATGACCATACTTACATATTGTGTACATTGTATAGTAATGAAGTGATCCAGAGCCATTTAACCTGGCGTAATAGGAATGATATGTATATTGGTAAAAGGAAGTACATCTAGTGCAGTGTGTATAGCACATGTAGTATGTGGAAGTAGGTAGTAGTATGTAGTAGATCTAGTAGTAGATATAATATATTGTAGTGAAGTCTAGTTAGTATAGCGTATCACCTAGTATGAAGTGATCTAGTGTAATCTAGAGTCATTGTAGTGTGCATAGTATATGGTCAGTATGCTTGAGACTGATTGGACCAGAAGCACTCTCCATATTAACATTGAGAAGCATACTATATGCACTACTAGTTCCATTAAAACAGTACTGTAGAATTAGTATGGTTTAAATACTAGGGTATAGAGAGTTTTAGTATCATAAGTTCCAGAAGCAGTGTAACTGTTTTTATTACTATCAAAAACATATTTTGGGTTTATTACAAAATGACATTCACATACTGCGTCTATATTTAGTCTGTTATACCACTCCCTAAACTTACACTCTGCTAGTCATAACACATACCCATCATACTTATTTTTTTCATCCCCATCCTCCACTCCTTATGTTCTCCACTTTCTACTCTCCACTCTATACTCTCCAATCTATACTCTCCACTCTATACTGTCCACTCTATACTCCCCACACTATACTCTCCACTCCATACTGTCCACTACTTCTATACTGACAGTACGTATACTGTCTGTCAACAAATACTAGACTGAAAGATAAGCTATACACTCTCAGATGAACTACCTTGCTGGTCAAATATCCTATTAACAGTTACTCTTGTAAAGCTAATGAGCTAGTCTTGTGTGTCCCTCAAATAGGCCAATCTTTTCTTTAGCTGTATGAGAACTGATTCCGTTGCTTCCTTGGTGTAAGATCCGAATCGTCTCTCCCTGGATGATTATGTCACGATGGATAATAATCGCTAACCAATTGTATGATCCTAGTACTTCCTAAGAGGCTCTCTAAATAGCTTTCGTTCTCTCTAATGGTTTGTTTTCTTTAGCATGGTCATAATAATCATAGGAACGTTTTGGCTCTTAGATGGAACGTATTTTTGGAATTTGGTAAGTAGGTCCTGAATGAATGGGTTTTGGTGGATTCTATTCTAAAACCCCCGTCCATTTTTTGCTCTGTTATAAAACAGCCTCTGCCTGACCTTGTCTTAACGAATCCATAAGCTTCAAGCTTCTCTGATCTTGTTAGCTACCATGGTTCAAGAGTTTTTGAGTCCTTAAAAAGCCTTCTTGAGCCTCCATGGTTTTGTTTGGTCAACTCTGTGGGTTTCTCTTGGACATTTCACGTACACTGGTTCTGTTTTTCATCTAACACCAGGTGTAAGTATGCAGAAGTGACATCAATGTGGTTGATCTTCATTCCATGAATGATTGTGACGTTTAGGAAGATTCGGGTACTTTCAATCCTGTCACGAGACTAGGTCCTGGACTGATGAACCTCTTCCAGAAGATAGTGTAGTGTACTGAGATGATTCTAGTAAGATAAGTAATCAGGCAATGAAGATCAAGAGTCAGTATGACTCTTTAGGATGGACAACTCTCTGGAGATCATATCAGTATCTAGGAGGGCCATTCCAGTACTTTGAGAAGCAATTGACGTTAACTAGTCTAGGCACACGAAACTAGAAGCTTACATGGAACTGGCCACAGACTCTACTCATAACCATGATACTCATAACCATGATTCTCATAACCATGATACTCTAGTACTTTCTCTTACTTCTTTGGGTGGTTCTTTCAATGAGTGACTATAATAATGGTTTCTTTCCTGAGTACTACATTTACTCTACGGGGTAAAGCAGTTACATATTCTTCTTGTTGATGGTGCAGTACCAACTTCCGGACCTTCTTACTGAAGGAATCGTAAGGAGCCACTGGTGGAACAGGTCAGTGAAGAGTCACAGGAGAAACAGGTTACTAGAGAGTCACTGGTGTAGCACGGGTGAATGAAGAGGCCCTCTGCAATGCCTTGACTTTCCATAAACTTCACTTGTTATAATTTACGTTGTCATATATTTGACTTCCCATAGATTACTCTGTAGTAGTACTCTGTAGTAGTGCTCTCTATTATTACTCTCTAGTAGTACGCTGTAGTAGTACGCTGTAGTAGTACGCTGTAGTAGTACCCTCTACTGGTACTCTCCAGTCCTAGTATTGCTATGATTCAACTCTAAGACTCTTATACTGGATACTCTCTATTCGTCTACCACTCTCTACTATGCTACTTTCTCTAACTACATCTCCACTCTCCACCACTCTATTACTATTTACTGTGTTGCACTACTTCACTCTCTAACACATCACTCTCTACTATAGCACTAACTTTTACTACTCTACCACAATTTACTCTAGAACTCTATGTGGTCCTCTATTTACTATACTACTACATGTTAGACACGGAATCTACTCGACTTAGTATAGGATTACAATCATGCATCATACCTAAGCTGGCCAAACCAATGGTCAACGGAGAATATAAAAGGCAAGAAAGCCAAGTGTTTGAATGGGCAGAACTCAATTACTCAAGATTAACTTTATTGAAGAACAATACAAATACATCCTATCATACTAAAGTAGCTAACACTCTACTACTAAGTGATTAGGAGAGTTTCTACTATAAGTAGTCTTTCAGAATATTCTAGAGGACCGTTAGGTTTTCGTTCTTGGAAAAATCCTTTTGATTTAGAAGCCTGTTAGAAGCTCTAACCTTTGCGAATACAGGCTAAAGGGTCAGGTCGGATAATAATTCTACTAGTCTACTAGTCTACTAGTCTACTACTCTGCTAGTCTACTAGTCTACTACTCTGCTAGTCTACTACTCTACTACTCTACTACTCTACTACTCTACTACCAGCTACTCTACTACCAGCTACCCTAATGGATATGACTGACTAACTATAATAGATACTTTGCTGGAATGGTACCGTGGATAGATAACCTAGCTGTTCTATTTTGAAAGCTAAAGACTATTTTGAAAGCTAAAGACTTGATGTCTATCCCAATCTGATGATAGTGTTCCCAGTGGACATGGAATTGACCAATATCATAAGGAACCCACCATGATTAGTCTGGGAATTCTTTCCAAGTGTATTATAAACCATAAACTCGTTCTTTCTGAAACACATTGCTGATGATGTTATTTGTATTAATATCCACTCACGCCATTGGTGTACAAAAGTGTAGACAATGACTATTTTTGTTAATCTACTAGATATTAGTCTGTAGTCTTCTAAGGTCCTAGCATCTAATCTTAACATTTAATCCATAATACTCAACATCTGTCTAAATCTAACAATACAGCTCGGATCACCCAGTGATGTATTCAGTTGGACGTCAATATATGGTACGACATGAACTCCAGCCATTGACCTCGATATCCAGAGTTGTTAAAATGTCCAGTCTACAGATGCCAGAGACCAGATTTCCAGTCTACAGATGCCAGAGACCAGATGTCCAGTCTACAGATGCCAGAGACCAGATGTCCAGTCTACAGATGCCAGAGACCAGATGTCCAGTCTACACAGATGCCAAAGACTAGATGCCAAGTCTCCAGATGTACAGTCTGCAGATGCCAGAATCATCTGATATACGTTCCTGGATGAGGTCCTCAAAAAGAACCACAAGTCTTATCTGGTTAGAATTGACTTTGAATCACATTCACTGGACACATTCACTGGAGTATATTTCTGGAGATCAAGGAGAGGAGTTTAGGAGATCAGGAAGTATCAAGCCAATACGATATCCTGAATTTTATGCCAATATAAGGACAGACAGAAATGGATACATTCATGCCAGTCCTATGTCCTTACATGAGGTCATATAATGTACACATCAAGATATCTTCAGGATAATTCAAGAAAAACAAGGAGACCTCCAGATTTTGCATCACCATCTGGAACAGACTAATACTTAGATTGGTAGAACTGACCGACTCCTCCAAGACTCTTTATATCTTGTAATCAATAAGCATAGAGGATTTCAACTCTAACACTTCTGTCCGGTCATCATCTGACCAACCTTAGTCATCCAAGATTGTCAGTCTAGCCAGTCAGTCCAGTAAATCTGCTCATTCCAGCCAGTAAAGTCTAAGCATTCGGACTTTTAGGTATTCGAGCTAGACCTGATGGATACCTCTCATTCCTAGACGCTCCCTCGCACCTTGATATCTTGTCCTTCTCATACCTCCTCGTTCGTCGTTAATATCTCGTTCGTCGTCAATATCTCGTTCGTCGTCAATATCTCGTTCGTCGTCAATATCTCGTTCGTCGTCAATATCTCGTTCGTCGTCAATATCTCGTTCGTCGTCAATATCTCGTTCGTCGTCAATATCTCGTTCGTCGTCAATATCTCGTTCGTCGTCAATATCTCGTTCGTCGTCAATATCTCGTTCGTCGTCAATATCTCGTTCGTCGTCAATATCTCGTTCGTCGTCAATATCTCGTTCGTCGTCAATATCTCGTTCGTCGTCAATATCTCGTTCGTCGTCAATATCTCGTTCGTCGTCAATATCTCGTTCGTCGTCAATATCTCGTTCGTCGTCAATATCTCGTTCGTCGTCAATATCTCGTTCGTCGTCAATATCTCGTTCGTCGTCAATATCTCGTTCGTCGTCAATATCTCGTTCGTCGTCAATATCTCGTTCGTCGTCAATATCTCGTTCGTCGTCAATATCTCGTTCGTCGTCAATATCTCGTTCGTCGTCAATATCTCGTTCGTCGTCAATATCTCGTTCGTCGTCAATATCTCGTTCGTCGTCAATATCTCGTTCGTCGTCAATATCTCGTTCGTCGTCAATATCTCGTTCGTCGTCGGTATCTCGTTCCTTGGCGGTATCTCGTTCGTCGTCGGTCTTAAGTTTATGACGAAACCTCAACGAGCTTCTTCAACGGCACGCACCACGTGCTCACGCCATTATGCACCATCATATAGTTCAAGATGTGCGCCTTAAGCAGCGCGGTTTTTTCGCGGGCCCGGAGCCCGTGGATTATACTCGCAATAAACTGTTGATGTGGAGCACTGAGCGAGGTGTAGGGCTCCACAAGCCGCTTGGTGAAAAACGCCTTGTCTGCGTCGGAAAACTGGGGGCTCTGACAAAACTCCCGTAGTTCCTGTAAAGACACCGCCGCATCCTTCTCTGCGCCGTCCCCTCCTGCTCCATTCCCATTTTTACCTTCTCCTTCCTCACCCGCGTCAGCCGTTTTACAACCCACTTCCTTCCTTTTACCCACGATATTTTCCCCCACCTTCTCTGCTCCTATTTTCTCTTTACCTTCTCCTTCCCCCACTTTTGCCACTGGTGCCCCCACGTCGTCCCCCCCTAGCGCCACATTTCTAGGGGGCTTCACTGGAGGCATGGGCGGCGCCTTGAATGTTTTGGTGGGAGCAGGGGCCGGAGCTGAGGTGGAGGCGGAGGCGGAGTATAAGCTGGAGAGACGTTTCCTGGACTTGGCAGCCGAACCCGGCTTGGACGCGGCCATGGGCACCGGGCAGTCGTTCCAGCCCTCCATGGTTTCGCCCCGTTGAAATCTGGTCATTGGTGTTGTGGTTTGGATAAAGTTGTTTGGCTCAAAACGCTCGTCCCAATTATTAATATGATCGGCGCTCCTGCACCAACCGCGTCTCCGCCTCGCAGAATCATAATACAATCAAATGGAAATATGGAGCGAATATACAGGAAATAATCGGGAGGGAATAATTGAGAGACAATAATTGGAGAGATGGGATAGAGAATAGAGTGAAACGAATGGGGTATAGTATACAGGAACCAAGAGATGAAGGGATGGAAAGGATGAGACGAAGTATAAGAAGAATGTATGGAAGACCATGTTAGGGTGTCCTGTATGGGATCTGGTGCGTCTATTAGACTCACGGTATTCAGACGCACCATATTACTGAATCACTACCAGAAGGACTTCCAATCAGTACCAAAAAGAGGTTCAATCATTACCAAAAAGAGCTTCAATCACTACCAAAAAGAGCTTCAATACTCCTATGGAATTTCTACTCTATTACACTATACACTAATTTCCATATTACTACACTATACTAAACTCATAGTACTCTATATGACACTTAAGCACTACTATACCAAGGTCCTTCAATACACACTACGTTATAGTACTTAAATATTTCACCATAGTATCAGTACACTATACTACTATACTACTTCACTACTACACTACTATATTACTGCTATATCACCGCTATTTTATACACTACTTAATAGTACTGCTTTGTACACTACTTATTAGTACTACACTATAGAACTACACTATAGAACTACACTATAAAACTACACTATCAGTTTGGCCGGGGTGATGGTATACTCAACTAGTACTTGTTCAATTACAAGGCCAAAAAGAGCCACTGAGAAATTGACGAGTCGCAAAATGTCAGTGACGAGGGCAGTGTTCTTGGAGTGGTATTGTTCTGAACCAATCGTTGGTGTTCTTACCCAACCTTTTGAGTCCAATGGTGTTTTAAACAAGGACATGCTCAAGCCCAGTGTTCGTAACGGACTCTGTGTAGTGTCAACATTGATGTGCTAATCTAAATTGGTCTGTGCTAGTCTAAACTGGTCTGTGCTAGTTTCTCGTATTAATGATTAACATCGGCTACCACAGACTCTTGCAGGCCTACAATAACAGGCCTACAATAACAGGCCTAGTAAACAGGCCTAGTAAACAGTCTAGTGCAGTCCTACTTATAGTAGTAGGCTAGTACACTATAACTCCTAGTAAATATAAGTGGTAACGAGTATTATGGGTCCATTATAGTACATACTACCAATATCTAGAGCTTTGTGAGAATAGTCAGTCAGTAAGATTCTGTGGTCATGTAAACGATAATATTATGACCCAGTAGTATCCTGCTCCAAGTACGTTGGGGCATTGGCTTAGGCATCTCAAGCCGCAAAGTAGCTCTCGCATGGCATACTCCGCACCCCAGAGTCCGTTGTATTACTCACCTGAATCGAGAGAAACCTCGCCTACGTTCCGGATCAATGACGATGACGAGGTGGTTGTGTCAGGAATTGCGGAAGTCTCTTGGCATGTGGCGGAGGATCAGTACACGTTGGTCTAAAGGTTTGGTGAAGAACGAAACGAAGTCGTCGAATGATGCCTACATTTCACTTAGGGAAGCAGCGGGATCTTCCACGCCAACAGAGGCATTGTCGCCATGGTCTGTGTAATGGTTGGGTGTGTAAAAGATGTAATGGGTCTAGTGTAGAATGCCACAGGCCTAGTCTCTCTATAATACCTAGTGAATGACTCTTATAGAGAGATAGGTGAATTAATGAATATACATAGAGAACAGAAGCCTAATAAAGTATATTCAGGGCAAGTAATCTGTGTAACAGGTAGTCAAAAATTTAGTCACTCCACTAATATCAAATATACTATACCACTGATATTGTTATACTGCGGTCACTTCAGGTACTCTAGTTACTATGTTCATTCACCAATGATTCCCCAGAAATAGGAATCTGAGCTATTTAAGTAGTTGACAACGGCGTCGCCTAGTTAACGGGTGTTACTAGGTGCAAAGGGGGAAACCTCTCCACATTCCATCCTGGTACCTGGGCTTTATCACATTCCCTCCTGATACCTCGTGCAATGAAGGCTGAGTAGTTGGCTGGTAGTTGGCTGGTAGTTGGCTGGTAGTTGGCTGGTAGTTGGCTGGTAGATGACTGATAGAAGGCCCTTAACAATGTCAGTGTTAGTGTCAGGCAAATAGGTTTCATAATATCACAATATGTTGATCACTAGCTAAGACGTACAATTATCAGCACTGATCTTATATAGTATGCAATAGCTTGACCGGAATTGAGGGCTGCGGCCGGAATTGTCCAACTACAAGACCTCCAAAAGTCCACCACGAAAATATTTTCAACTCTAAAAATATGCATTGTAAATTCCGGAATTCCAGTATTCTAACCATCCCATTCTCCTTGCCGTACAGTGAAAAAAATGGTCGTTTGCGTTGGGCCTTTTTCTGCTGAGGTAGCCTGGTGCACGGGTGTTTTTTGCACCCAATTCAATCTCAATTCCGAGGTGAGGGCCCCCACACTCTAATTTAACAAGAAAGGTTAAAGATATTGGAATCAAACATTCAGAGGGAGGTTTAAGAAACACCAGCCACGGATAGCAACTTGCTGTCTCTTAGGTACTACTACAGTCACATACGTGGCCGTGTACGTGAGTGTGTCCGTGGCTGTACGTGACTATGGCAGAGTGCGTAATCAGGTATAAATACACCTTCCAGATGTGACTATACTGGACCCTTCATAGAGTATGGTGATTGATACAGTTGGATATATCATCAGAATATTCCTTGACCACTACTCACGCATAATGTGACACTTTGGGTTATACCTCTATATCTACACTTACCCGGTGGCTATATCCAAAGAAGATTCTACCAAAAAAGATATTTACCAAAAAAATTTTACCAAAAAAATTTTACCAAAAAAATTTACCAAAAAAAATTTTAACAAAGGGGATGCCTGCAAAGAATCAGGTACTATGTTTACTATGTTTTTTTTGTTGATGATTCCTTAGAGGAGGAAATCGGGTTACTCGGGCTACTTAAGCAGTTGGCAATGGGATCGTCTAGTCACATGTTCTAGCTCATCACATTATCGTGGTACCTCGGATTTATTACATTCCATCAGGTACCTGGGCTTTATCACATTCCCTTTTGGTTGTGCAATGATGGTGGAGGTATGACACATTGGAATGGCCATTGTTAGGATTAGACAGCGTAGGCTTAAAAGACTAAAAGAGTAAAGTACTACCGAAGGTGGATACAAAATTATACTACTCGATAGTATGTTACTTTAGACTTTAAATCATAGTAGTCTAAATACTCTCCGGTCCTCTACTCTTTAGTTCTCTACTCCCAGATCTTACTCTACTCTATACTAGTACTACTAGTACTACTAGTACTACTAGTAGTACTAATACTAATACTACTACTACTAGTAGTAGTACTAATACTAATACTACTACTACTACTACAACTACTACTACTACAACTACTAGTACTACTAGTACTACTAGTACTACTACTACTACTTCTACTACTACTTCTACTACTACTACAACTACTAGTACTAGTACTACTACTACTACTACTACTACTAGTACTACTAGTACTACTACTAGTACTACTAGTACTACAACTACTAGTACTACAACTACTAGTACTACAACTACTAGTACTACAACTACTAGTACTACAACTACTAGTACTACTACTACTAGTACTACTACTAGTACTACTAATACTACTACTACTACTACCTTCTAACTGAATAACCTAGTACTAAGTAACTACTTATGACTCTTTTCTTTCTACTGATTGATAACTAATAACTGACTATTTGCTAACTACTCACTAGTAACTTCTTATGGTATTACTGTATTCCTGTATTACTGTATTACTGTTAGATTCTTGTTGTAACGTTTGTACTAAGTTATCTATATTCGTTGATATGGAACTGGGTTGGGAAATCCAAATGTAATGGCGACGAGGGGATGTAGCCGAGGTCCACTTCAAACGGGGACTTGCCTTGTAGCGATGTGGAAGGTTGAGCGTTGAGCACATATTCTCCCGCGGCTAGGAGAGAAGGCCAGGTCGAAAATCTTGGACCTCCTACTACTAAACTGGATGTTAAGGTTTTCCTCGGCCACGTTGGTTATCTCCAAGAGTTGATCCCCAAAGTTGATCCCCAATTTTGCTCATCACTCCCTGGTCCTCACCAATCTTCTCAAACCCAAAAAGGATTAGATTTGACCACACCCATCTCCGACTATCCTGCCGTGGTCGCGACCCTTCCGTCGCGCAGACCCTATGGTCTGTTTACGACACCAACCCCACCTAGTTTGCGTTTTTCAAGAAACTTGACAGAGATTTCTGGAATATCTCGTGAGCTATCCCCGGGCGGCCCTCTAAACACCAGGGCTCCCACTTCATTCGCCAAGTCCGGTATAAACGCAAGAAGCATCCGGGTACGACCTCCATGATAGATAACTTAGTACAAACGTTACAACAAGAATCTAACAATTACTGACTACTAAATTCTAACTAACTGTCAACTATTAACTATTAACTACCTACCTACGACCTACTTCCTACTACCTACGACCTACTACTCATTATACTAGTATACTTCGTAATCTATAACTGCCTGTATATTTTGCCAGAGTGTAGAGTGGTGTTCCATACTACTCTATTGAAAAATATCATGTTTGCATGTTTCGTGACTTTTAAAATAGCCATTAAGGTTAGACAGCGTAGACTTAAAATACCTCAATAGGTAGAGCACTACATATGGTGGATCTAACAGTATACCACTAATATCACTAATATAATGTACCACTAATATAGTGTACCACTAATATCAAATATAGTATACCACGGTACAGACTACCATGTATACTATACTCCATGATATATACTTGAGAACAAAAGTACTACATTATGGCTATACACCACACTATTATACTGTAACACTTCTACTGTTATGTTCTTTAGTACATTCAGTTCCTAATCACCACTATATTCGATGAGGATTCATCCAAGAGAGGAATCTGAATGGCTTAGATAACTTTGAAGAGAAAAAGTGGCTTCGAAAACCACTTCACCAGAAAAATGTGATGATATTCTTGTTCGTGTTGAATTAGCCTATACTGATAAAAGGTTCGAGACGATCCTTGAATGGCATTAATAGGATCCGAAGGCGTAGGCTTAAGAATCCATCTATGGACAGAGCTCTGCGTATAATGGATCTGACATCCACGGTATCCATTATCGTACTACACTACACTATATTACTACACTATATTACTACACTACACTACACTATATTACTACACTACACTATATTACTACACTACACTATATTACTACACTACACTATATTACTACACTACACTATATTACTACACTACACTATATTACTACACTACACTATATTACTACACTACACTATATTACTACACTACACTATATTACTACACTACACTATATTACTACACTACACTATATTACTACACTACACTATATTACTACACTACACTATATTACTACACTACACTATATTACTACACTACACTATATTACTACACTACACTATATTACTACACTACACTATATTACTACACTACACTATATTACTACACTACACTATATTACTACACTACACTATATTACTACACTACACTATATTACTACACTACACTATATTACTACACTACACTATATTACTACACTACACTATATTACTACACTACACTATATTACTACACTACACTATATTACTACACTACACTATATTACTACACTACACTATATTACTACACTACACTATATTACTACACTACACTATATTACTACACTACACTATATTACTACACTACACTTTATTACTACACTACACTATATTACTACACTACACTATATTACTACACTACACTAAACTATACTACTACTGTTAGACCTACCATGGGTAGACAAACTACCCATAGGGGTATCTTTCGAGCCTACAAATGCCAATGACTCATTCAAGTCAGCATAAACCGTGACTTGGATCCATCCATTCACTTTAACTCGTGACATGGCATTTAACTGCCATGCTTCACTTCCCTGGTATTCACCAGCTCGCCATATAATCACCCGGATGCCCACTTATTGGGAATCCATCAACTAACGAACATAACTCCAAGTATTAGACGTATTCAAGAATCTAACAACTACACTATACTACACTATACTACACTATAGCACTTGTAGGGTGACTCCTACTACCCCTACACTACTTCATTACTCTTCCATAGTACTATACTACACTTATTTACTACACTACTCTTCCATACTACTACACTACACTTATTTACTACACTTCTGTTAGATCCACCATAGGTAGTACTCTAAATATTGGTATTTTGAGCCTACACTGTCTAATCCTAACAATGGCCACTTCAAGACGCTGCGGCCCAACATTGTACGATATTGGGACGGCGTTCATCGCTATTGTTCTCGTGCTAAGTCACACGCCCTTTCCTCTAAAAGTATTTAAGTACCTCAGATTCGTTCCTCGGAGGAATCATTGGCGAATGAACATAGTAACCAGAGTACCTGACGTAAACCGGAGTATAACAACTTCTATACTACACTAATATACTACATATAGTACACTACTACATATAGTACACTACTACACTATACAACTACACAAGTATAGTACTACTATAGTGGTCCAATCTGCTAGTATACTAACTTCAAAGTACCTGGATTGTACCCATGGATGATACATACTAGTGACCCACTGACTACTGACTACTGACTACTGACTACTGACTACTGACTACTGACTACTGACTACTGACTACTGACTAACTGATGTCTTACTGAGCAGAATAATGGTCCAGAGACGATTGTTGGTTGGCAAGAATCTGGACAGAGTGATGTATTCTTTGGTTACAGTTTTGGCTCGACAAATGGCATTGAAGTCAAGACAAACTTAGAGCCAGTTTTTGTTACTCAGTGTCAGTCTTAGTCTCAGTGTCAGTCTTAGTCTCAGTGTCAGTCTTAGTCTCAGTGTCAGTCTTAGTCTCAGTGTCAGTCTTAGTCTCAGTGTCAGTGTCAGTGTCAGTGTCAGTGTCAGTGTCAGTGTCAGTGTCAGTGTCAGTGTCAGTGTCAGTGTCAGTGGCAGTGGCAGTGTCAGTGTCAGTGTCAGTGGCAGTGGCAGTGTCAGTGTCAGTGTCAGTGTCAGTGTCAGTGTCAGTCTTAGTCTCAGTATGTCATTCTGTCATTAAGTAATTCTGTCACTCCCTTGAGAATGCAAATTGGTATGCCAATGGCTAATGACAATGACTCAATGTATACACCCCATGGTTTCCTCCATATAATTATTCAAGTTGAAGAAGGTTGATTCGAATATAAAGAGGCGAATTCTTTTAGGCTTCGAAAATTATTTTCATCAACTAATAACATCTTTCGAGATATAAATGTGTCTTTTGGAACCAGACGCACACCAATACAGCTGGTACTTCCCCCAGAACAAATCGACAAACACTGTATCTCAATAAACCAGATGATCTGGAAATGATCATATGAGGACTCATTGGTGAGGGTGCTCCGGACCCATAAATCGAACCATGTTTCTAAATGAGGTAAAATCTTTTGGACTCTGTATCCTGCGCCAGCCTTTTATGAACTCAACGATTGAAGAATTCAAATCATTAGTTGTAAATGATTTGTTTCTAGTTGCTAGTTGTTCAATCACTAGTTCACAAATCGAGGTCACTCAATTAATTGTAAATCTCTCAACCATTGAGACGTCTCCATGATACATGTCTGATTGATGAATCCAAATGACTAGATAAGGTCTGACTGCCAGTTGAAGAGAAAATCACTCGACCATTGATGAATCCGAATCATTAGTTCATAATTTCAAGTTGTCAGACCACCCAATAATTCAAAGATTTCTCGATTAGTTGATAAATCCACACCACTCAACTAAATATAAATCTCTCAACCAATGATATGTTACCATATCTCAATGATATTTGACGAATCCAGAAAAAAAAAGAAGACTAGTTTAGATCTGTCAGCCAATTGAAGAAAAAATCACTCAAATGTTAACATATCCAAATTTTTAGTTCATTAATCTCTAGTTCATAAATCCCTAGTTCATAAATCTCACACTGGTTCTTGCAAACAGATCTTTCGACAGTTGATAATATCTAAATCACTCAGCTATCTCAGATCCCTTAATCATTGATTTATCATTCAGCTGTTGATGAATCTGTAATTGAAATCTCTTAACCAGATAGTGAGTCTTTATTTGTTTCTCTCACAACTGGATGACAAATACAAACCTCTCCACAAATTCGTAATCACCAGTAAAATCTCTCAATTGGTCCAAAAATTAACTGGTTCACAGTAATAAGTAAACATAACCACTGGTTCATAATCACTAGGCAATAAATTTAGTTCGTAGATCTAATTGAAATATCTCAACCTGTTAGAAAAGCACTAGCTCACAATCACTAGCTCATAAATCATCAGTTCACTGTATCCACAAGTGATCAATCTTCAGTTCACATATGTATCAACAAGTTGATAGATCACTAATTCAAAATCAGTATATCAATTCAAGACTTGAGGATTTGTAGTCCACGAATCTAGTTAATAGGTCAAATCAATAAATCACTAGTTGATGGATCTAGTAAAGGTATCTAGTTCACAATCACCAGTTCATGGATCTAGTGGAAGTTCCTAGTTCACATGACTAGTTTATAATCATTGATTCATAGTCAGTAGTTCATCAGTAGTTCATAAACAATCTCTCGACCAGTCAATAAAACTCTAGTTCATAAATGCAGTCAAAATCTCTAGTTAACAATCGACAGTAGCGACTCTAGTTCATGAACCAGCTGAATCTCTCGGTCGATTGTCTCAGTCAGTTGAATCTCTCAACCATTTAATAAATCGACTGGGTTTATTCAAATGGTTGTTTAATCAAGTAGTTGAAAGATCCAAACACGTTTCCAAAAGTTCCGATACCGTAGGCCTTTGTTTGGGATCAAGAACCAAAGTATTCTTGATCATGTCCAAGAGGGCCTGCAGATAGCCCCTTGTATTTTCAGGAAACTCGTATTTGGCCTGCGAAATAGCCAAGTTCAAATTTGCACCCTGGTCAATCTCCATCTTCTCAAACGGAGAAAACCCAAAGCAGCACGCATAAAGAACACAGCCAAGCGACCATATATCGGTGGCCTCGGAGATATCCGCATTGGTAGCCACGTCCAATAACTCCGGCGCCCGGTACGGAAGCGTGCAGTGCTCCTGGGCATAATCCGTGAGCATGAGAGCCTGCTGCCGCGACCGCACCGAAACCCGCGCCTTGGTGCAAGACCCAAGGTCCACCAACACCGGAATGCCCTCTGCTGAAAGCATGACATTGGCTGGCTTAAGGTCTCGGTGTGCATATGGACAATGCTCATGGAGCTCTGTACCGAGGTCGTTGAACGCAGCCACATCGTCGGAGTCCGCATTGGGAAGCATGGCATCGTTTTCAGCAGCCTCATCATTTTCTCCCTCCTCAGGGCCTCGCTGCTTATACCCATGCATCACCTGGACACCCCTAAGAATACCAATAAAGTATTTCAATACCTCCTGTTCCGGCATATACCTCTCATGGAGCACATTGCTATTAATAACATCCTGGAGCGATTTCTCGAAATACGGCAAAAGAATGTAGATGGTCTGGGCCTCGTTGGGCTCGCTAACAACCGCCTCATCCACGGTCTTCACCACAAACGGCGATTTTTCCCCAGCAAAACGGTAGTAATTTTTAACCTCTCTCATGGCATTATCAAAAGTTCCATCGTTCGTGCCGTAAGGACACCGGATCTTCTTCATGGCGTAAAGTGACTGGTTATGAGCCACCAAGTACACATACGAGAAGCCTCCTTCGCCGAGGAGCCGGAGGATCTTATACTTTTTGCCATTGAGCGTGATTTGGGGGGTCAGAAGGTCGGGGATGCAGGGAAGACAGCTGGAAAGAGTGCTTAGTAGGTTCATTGGAGTAGACGAAAGTTGCGCTATTCTTTCATGTGTTACACGGTACAGTACACACCTCCGTACACCACACTAGGGTAGTATTTTTAAGACTAGATTACCTTCTACAATTATAATAATATACGTACTCTGCTGTTCCACAATATACACTGTACTATATTATGCTATACTATACTATACTACTATACTATACTACTATACTATACTACTATACTATACTACTATACTATACTATACTACTATACTACTATACTACTATACTATACTATAATGGCCACCACCATCTCTACTAGTGACATCTGAACTAGCCTCTCAAGTAGTACTATCACTTAGAATAGAAGTGTAAATAGTAACGTTTATCGACACCAAGCAATTGTTAAGTATAGGAAGAAAAATAGTGTTAGATGCAATATAGATATTGATAAAGCCCAAGAACAGTCTTCTGATCGAGTTGGTCTTTTGCACGTTCTAGGTGAACATCGATTTTTAAGATCTTGTAGAGTGATCTAGCCCACCAGCTTTCCATTTCGGTTCAAAAACGTTCCACATTGTCTCAACAACTTTCTACATTGGTTCATCAAGTTTTCACATTGGTTCATCGGGTTTTCACATTGGTTCATCAAGTTTTCACATTTGCTCATCAAGTTTTCACATTGGTTCAACACTGGCATGGTCAAAGCCATTGCTTTACAACACATCAAACGTCTTACCCACCGTTTCTGCAAAGGTAACAGTCACCACACGTGACCAATTCCAAGACAGGCTCTGGATTAGTCTTTGGATTGGAGCCAAACAAAATACTACAATACTAAAATACTATATACAATACTAGAGCTCGTATTTTATATTGTTTATCTTGTTCTGTAGTAGAGTTTTTTTTATTGTTCTTTTTTTCTTTTATTCATCCCGTTGCAGCAATGTAATAAAGCGATTTGTGAGGACAAAACGTCACCAGGTAGCTGTAACAATGCACAGAGTGCCAGTATCGAGACATACCTTCGGTAGAAAAACTCCTTAAACAAGTCACAAAGTCGCCTATATCTACGTGAGAAAGGCCTAACCAATGTATCAGGTGCACGTACCCAGTTTCTGATCGGCCACCTTCAAGAGGCACCCTTATATATCTACAATCTTCCACCATTCCAGAATTAATCTACCACTAATAACTATACTAGCAGCCAACCAATTACACTTCTGTGAGTTAAATTGATCTTAAGTGAGATCAATATTCAGTCTTTATATTAAAGTTGTTCCAGTTAAGAAGCTCGTAGTTGAATTTTGACGGTAACTATTAATTTAGTTATTGCCACCTCCTTCGAGAGCTGTTACTATGGGGAAATTAAAGTGTTGGAAGCAGGCACCGTCTGAATCTTATAGCACGGAATAACAAAAAAGGATGTTTTTTTTTCATTTTTTTTTCATTTGTTGGTTTCTAAAAATCATAACGATGAATAGGACGGTCAAAGACATCATTATTCAATAGTTAGAGAATACATGCGATGGTGTACGGATGTTTGTTTGCTTAAATTGTGTGGTGTACGGGTTTATTGTACAAGCGTTGGTTAGTGCGATATGGTGATGTTGTTACAACCACTTCAGAGCCATGCTGGATACGTCCGACCCCCCAAAGCTCAACCGCCACGACCTTCTCCTGGAGCTCTTCAGTCTTCTCCAGCAAGTGGAAAACGGGCAGTTGAAGCCGCAGGATTTCGACAAAAATACCGGCTCCATTCGCCTCTCCCTAAACAACATTCGTCTGGCGGTTCAGGAATCCGAAGGCATCCATGAATCTGTGGAGGAGCGGCAGAAACGCATTCAAGCGTTGAAGGTGTGCAGCGAAAAAAAGGCGGCATTTCTCTCGCGCTTCCGCCAAAGAGTCACCAGCGACTTGGACCGCGAAAAAACAGAGAACCAGGCAGGAGCCAAGGTTGCCAATGAGAAGTAGGAGTCCTAGTCAGGAGGACAGCAATAGGCCAAGGGAGCTAGGAGGAAGAGACGTCAATAGGCCAATGACCTAGGCAGGAGGGACGGCAATAGGCCAATGACCTAAGAGGAAGAGAAAGGTATTCACGTTAAAGAGAGCCAGGAAGAAAGACAAGTGATTCATAGGGCAATGCAAGAGAGCTAGGAGAAAAAGAATCGGGGAACAGAGTCAGGAACGGGAAAGTCATGAAAACAGGATGTTGAATAACATAACTTGAAGAAGACAGTGTTAGGAAGACAGAGTGTTAGATATCAGAGTGTTAGAATACAGATATGCTGAAAAGACAGACTCATTCAAAGAGTTGATGAGTTACAAATGGTCCTTAACAGTGTCAAAGTACTACTGCAACTACTGACTAACTAAGCACTATTCTGACTAACTGACCACTATTCTGAGTGACTGACTACTACTGTTATTAAGTATAATCTACTATTAGCAAACAGAGTGTTGGGAAACAGTATGCTAAGAAGACAGTGTTAGAAACATACTCTTGGAGTGCTCGCAGAGTCGTCCATATCGCTCTCAAGCTCTGCTGCAATTCCCATGTCGACATCGTCGCTGTCATGACCTTGCTTTTCTCGTTTTACTTAGTCACTTTTCATGATGGTGCTTCGCAAGAGATGAAAGACCATGTTAGGACCATTTTAGGACCATTTTAGAAGCCAGAAAGTATGGAGGAAGATAGACATGGTTAGTACGTGGTGTTGGGACAGGGAAGTCAAGAAGACAGAGAGGGGAAAAGGTAGGGTCCTCGGCAAGTTATGAGGATCCGCATATGAACCAAGAGTTAGGGTTCTGGAATGGTGTTCTGGAATCAGGTTGAATGGGGTTCTGCGATGGGGTTGGAATGGGTTGGAATCGGATTGGAATGGGGTTCAGAAAAGGGTTAGGGTTCAACTTGGTATTTCTGGCATAATTCCACGTAACTGCGTTGAGGCCCCTGGTTCGTCTTTCCAACCTTAAACAGTATCAAACCATGAGATTCATGTCCTCCTTACCATACATGTGCATTATACCATAAAGTTCATCTTCGTAGTCATGAAGTAGATCCATTGGTAGGTAGATAAGCATGGGTATTTTGATTGAGATTAGTAAGCATACTAAGCATATATAGGTGTATAGGTGTATCTAAAGTTGAACTTGGTGGTTTAAGTTATGTGTTATGAGCACTGGGTATATAAATTGGTTAAGAGCCCCTGTGCATACTAATGGTTACGAGCACTGACCTTATTTTACAGTTATACAAATTAAAAGCTTACGCTTAATTTATTGTCTTTGCCGCTATAAAAAGGAATTATGATGATTATGACTGCCTTGTCTATACAGTATTTTTCAAAACTAGTCAAACCAGCCTATTCAAACCAGCGTAGCAAAATGTTTCGAACCAAAAAGACAAAACGATTCAAACCACACTAGCAAAATTAAACAAACCAATACACATAACTCCTAACAAGTTAGTTGTTGTATACAGGATATCAAGGAAACCAGTTCAGTTTCAGTTTCGTCCGTTTTTCACCCTTGATTGATACTGCAAGACTTCTGTCCCAAATCTAGTACCATATGAGGCAATCGTCCAGATTTAAGATTTCAGAATATTGAATTCTAATAAAAGTTGGTGTGAAACATTACGCCATTTGGTTTGAAAGACTGTGCGAAGGGGTACGAAACATTTTGTCTTCTTGGTTCGAAACATTTTGTCACGCTGGTTTGAATCATTTTGTCTTGTTGGTTCGAATCATTTTGTCACGCTGGTTTGAATAGTTTTAAAAAACACTCAACCAGCCAGACCTAACAGCCGTAAATTCAATACATATAAGGAACCGTTTCAAATCATATAAAGAACCGTTTCAAATCATATAAGGAACCGTTTCAAATCATATAAATGAACCCGTTTTGAATTATGTTTCAACTGTATGTGTTAGATCCACCATAGTTAGGGCCCTGCCTATGAAGGTATTATGAAGCCTCTCAGTCCGACTGTTACAATAGCCATTACAAATGCCGTGTCACGGCCATCTACCATCGTACCACTTCGTGCATTGATGGCCCTTTCGAATATTCTAAAACAATCCTTACCATTGTTCTGGTAGAGAGTTTTTCGGTTCCACGTTTCTCTCAAGGGTATACAGTGTTTTTCAAAACTATTCAAACCAACGCGACAGAATGGTTCAAACCAGTGCGCCAAAACGATTCAAACCTACTTCAAAAAGTTTCGTAAACCCTCAACAAGTTGTTGTATACAGGATAACAAGGTGTTGAGAATGAGCAATGACTGATCATTCCAGAAATGGAAGGCGCGCTCTTTAGAGAGTATAGAGTGTGCTCTGCCTTACCGTGGTG